>JAKTUB010000284.1:65365-80352 GCA_030556465.1 Metschnikowia picachoensis
AAATGAAAGATCACTTTCCTCTGTCTTTAGTCTCTTTCGTGACTGTGCACGATTTCTTTTTTGCGATTCGTTGGCCTTTTTTAGGTCACTTATATCTTGCGCGAAAAGCGCCGCTGATTGCAACGCTCTTTTGGAGTAGTCAACTATCTGATCAACAGCTTCAAGGTTCCTATTTCGACACATCAGATTCTTCGATGATCATTCTGCGTAAAGCTGCCGCGGCTGTATCCAATCTTTGGAGTTCACTTGGTGTTCTCGGCTAATTTTTAATTTTCATGCTCCAGACGCGGGGAAGGCTTATGTAGCTCACTTATGAGCTTTGACAAAACTCTTTCTGGACAATCTGGCCATCTTCCAGCAGTTTCAAATGCAGATATCACGTTATCTGATTCAAAAGCTTTGACTCGCGGATTTGGGTACGCAGCAAGGAAATCATATTTTGTAATATGATTCACCTGAGCGCGCATCAACTTTTCTATCATTTTATAATACGAGCCCTTCAAAACCGAAAAGCAAACGAGATCAAGTGGTTGAAAAACGTGTGATGAATGTGCGGGCGTGTAGATTATGATGATTTTGTTTTCCTTGCAGGAGTTTTCGAATTTGGGCGGTAAATGGCTTCCATGCCCGTCGAGGATCAAAAGTCAATAAACTCCTTTTATATTTCGCTCGGGGAATGGAATGAAGATTTTTTGTAACCAGCGAACTGCGAGCTTATTGTTAGACCATCCGTTTAGACTTGCACCCACTCTCCAGCCTGGCAAAGTCCTTCCTTTGTACCATGCGCGAAACAACATTTTGCCCTTGAAAATCACAAATGAAGGCAAGACCCATCCAGATGCATTTATGCACTCAATTGCGGTGACCCACTCACGATTTCCGGGCTCCAAGAGGGGTGTTTGTCCCTGACATCAGAGCCCGTCTCCATCTTGGTAGTCGCGATCATACCCATGGCAAAACCCGTCTCGTCAAAGTTGTAAATTTCATCGCGCTAAATGCCATTGTCCGCGATCACCTTCTGCAAGCGCTCAAACCATTTTTTTAAAATTTTTGGATTTTCACACTTTGCCCTATTGTAATTGTAAGCCCTAGACAACCTGCTAATAAGCTCCGGACGCCTTTCTATTCACTTGTGGACTCAGTTTTTACCCACATTAAGGATGCATTTCGACCCACGCGCCGCGAGTAGAATTTCCGCCATCGCTTGCACATCTGAAGGACGGGGCGGGAGCAACTGAGCGCTCCAACTGAGTATCCAATCACGAAGACTTTCCCCTTCCAGAATCGACAATTTATGGTTGCTGTCGCGTCTGAGAGCAAATTCCGTGCGACCCTTGATTCTATCTTGAAGAGTCAGACGCGAAACATCAAAATTCTTCGCTGCTTGACGAATAGACTCGAGTTGACTTTATTTTAAGGCTTGAATGACTAATACTAGCCTCCCCTCTTGTGCGACAAATTTTTTCCGGAATTAGGGCTTTTTTCGCTTCATGGTGGACAAAAGAAAGTACAAAATTAACTATCTAGACGCGTCGCCTTTTTGGTGGCCGGCCAGGTGCCGAAATACGTTACGGTTTTGGATTTGGAGAAAAACTGACTTCAATCGCGGTCCATATTTGAACTTCCACGATACTTGGATTTCAGCCAATAGAGTCATGGTTTGCACATACTCCTCCGCAAGTAAGGGTTGGTTTTTAAGGTCCCTAGTACAGGATCAAATGGAGTATGGACACAACCCGCTGAGCCAGCAGTCGCGCAGTGAAAATCCTTTCACCACAGAATAAGTGGGAACGTCTTTTTCTTTTACTCTAAGGTTAAAACAGTATAGATAATACCCACAAGTGCATCAGGTTTTAAAAGGTTACAAGAGCCGAAGCATTTTCCAATTATCGTCTCACTTTGTATCGACATCAGTGTAATCGCATTTGACACGGTGTTGCATATAATCCAACAGTAAGTTCCACCGAATCACTTGCACAGAAAAGCGCAAATTTTCTACGTAGGCTCTGCTTATGGTCTTGGTAACAAACCTTTCTCGACGAGAACCTATTGGCTGATAGATCTATTTCAGTATTCTGGTTTGAACACTCGAATAATTTTTACCTTTTTTTCTCTAAATTTTTAGAAAAACTGAGTTCAACCTGCATGCATATGCGCGCTTAAGGCAAAAGCAGGTGTATTCCCGCTTTAGGACTTAAACAAAACATGAAGCGCCAGCGGGTGCACTTAACGTAGCTCCCTAGGAATACTTATTTGGGCCTATTTGGGCCTACCGCTAAGACACCCGTACTTTCCTAAATAGAAACACAGAAGGTTAAGATACTAAGCCACCCCCTAAGAACATAATGGAGTTTGAAGCGTGTGCGTCGAAGCTTGCGGCGAAAATAAAGAGCTCTTTTACGTTTCGCGAGCGCCAGCACGTGCGGCAACCCTCGGAACTTCGCCTGTTTTTACAGGGGCTTCAATTATCACTCGAAGGTGGTCTTCTTCAGGAGCCACGGCATCAATGTCTGGAGAAACAAAGTCTTCTAGTAAGATTGAACACAGGCGGGTTCTGTCAATGTATTTGCAGTAACAAGCTTGTCTTCGCGATGGCCCCCAGAGCTTCAGCTTCCTACGGGATGGTGACAATCAAGAGCAACCCAGTGTTCAAATCAATAGATAGAAGCAAATACTTTAGCTAATAGATTCTGTTCAAGAATAAATTTCTCACCAGGTTAATATGCAGTGTCCACATGATGAAACCTGCAGTACTATGTCCGGATTAGTCAGTTCTTTATAAATGCCGTGGAAACATGCAGCTTTCGTGCAAGCCTTCATTCTATTGGCCAAAATCCAAACACTGTGCAGGCTTTAAATTTGCACAGCGGTTGAATTCAGCTTTTTTCAGAATTAAGTATGGTACGTAATTTCGCACCTCGTGCTTCTTTCAATTCCTAAAAGGGGAACGTCTTTATATGCATGGCGGTTGGAATCTGCTTTTTCCAAAATCAGAAAAGGCACGTAACACACACACACACACACACACGAATTGATTCATACTTTTAGGGAACTTATCTAGTAGATACAGGGAGTAAGTAGTAGAACACGGGTGGGTTCTTTATAGCGTTTATTGAAGTATGTAATACTTCTGACTCAGCTTACAGTTGTAACTAGATTTCTAAAGGACCAACAGGATCCGGTGGAGAAAAGGTCTTTTCTTCTGCCGCACCCTGCAGGTCCCGCTGTCGTGCCGCCACATTACAACTGTATCACGTGACGTTTGGACTACTTCATGGTCTTTGTTCGTAAGCGTTGACCGAAAGGGATTTTCTTTCTCAAATTCGGGTTCGGGTTTCAGAAGCTCTCCCGCGTTCATGCAAGTCATTTATTTCCGGAAAATGACGCTGGTCAGTCTGCCAAATTCGATCAGGCGGTTTTTGAAGTTCGCGCTAGGCATGCATGCACGGCGTCTTACACACCGAAAGCCACCCTAAAACTAGTGAATACCATGAGAAGCCTCCTGAGCGGCCCGGGTATTATCAGAAATTGGTGTCTTGGTAATCCGTGAACTTTAATTAATAGTAGTCATGGATTCTTCTTTTAAAGGATTCGAAACGCAATGAATATGCTCTCTAGCACTGGGCTTGCTAACGGGCAACTTTGTAGCAATGCATGCCCTAATTTTTCCGAATCATAACACTAGTTCCAGCATGTAGGTCTTTGGTCTCTTTTTGCTTGCGACACGCCCCCCCAAAAAAAAAAAAAAAAAATCTGTTCGTATTTACACAAGAAACTCAATCCCAGACGCACTTGCGCGGGCGCAAGCAAACGTAAGGGGACCTGCAGGTCACGCCCGAAAAAAAGGCAACATGACCTGCCTATTCAGCGCAACCTTCGATTGACATGCACTTCATCCTGGGCGAGCAAATCATAGATAAACAGTATGTTACATATGGCCGTAATTGCTTGCTTTGTCCCAAGACGATCGTTGGTTGGGGAAACAAAAGAACTACGTTATAATCTACATCACTCAGTTATATACTTACATGAACAACAATATTTGCATTAGTCTGCACTTTCGGAATATGTGGCCGTGACTCCGTTTCGCACGTCTTCATGCACACATGTGGAGTTTTTTTTTATTTTGATGCTGTATTCTAAAGTTAGAGCTCTTATATGCAGTATTATTAGGATTTCATGCAACAATTTTCAAACTTTATTTCTAGGTATTGGCCCAACCGCGGTTGCGACCGAATAGAAATATTATATAAGAGTGATTGAAGGTCCAGTTTTAATTTCATACCCCATCTATCAAACCACAAAACTTTACAATGCTCGCCTTTACCGCCTTGTTGTCTCTCGCTGCTTTAGTTTTCGCCGACGAAACCAAACCATCGTCTGGTCAACCTATGCTCCTCTCTTCTGAGGTCACGGCTACAATCCCAACGTCCTCTTCTGAGCACCCTAAGCTCCTCTCTTCTGAGGTCACGACCACGACTTCATCTGAGCACTCGTCTATCTGGACCCTGGACCCTTTCATCGTGACCAGACCACCATTTGGAGGTAACGGCACGGTCACTAACACCCACTCTACTTTGGAGACGGATACTTCCTGCAGCGATAACGACTGCCACCATTCTGCCAGCGTTACTTCATATGAGGGCGCTGCCGCTCAGGCAAAGTACGCCGCCGGCGCCATTGCCGTTGCTGGCGCCTTGTTGTTGTGATTCTAGCGTGCTCATGCTCACGTCTAGATTTTAGATTATGATTGTTTCGAGTTTTTTTTTCGTCACTATTGTGATTCTCGGTATATGCCTATCTTAGCATCAATTAAGATTGTTGAAGGATGGTTTAGCTGTGTCAATATATAGTATATACTTTCTATAAAAGAGTTGATTTCGCCTTTAAAATTGATTTTCAAGGCCGCTGGGGGTCATACAACAGCAAAGTCTGATTGTGCCTTCGGTATCCATCCCGTGGATGTTTGGGCGCATGCCAAAGTAGAAAAAATGAATGATATCTCGCCTGAACTAAACCATCTGACATGATGCCAACCAAATACACGCCTCTTTTGACCCAATAACCAAAATTCATCTTTTATTTGACATCTCAAATTAATGACACGCGTTGAAAGAAAAAGGCTTGGTTATGAAATGGCTTTCGGCTCTAAAGGTCAAAGCCCCCGTCTTATCGCACCGCGCTTGTTGAAAAGGCTTAGATAAGAGAAACTGAGTGAGCTTATTCGCACCTTCTCATTTCCCATGAAAATTTTGATACTCCTGCGTATGGCCTGTGTTTAAAGCAAAAGACGAAGATTTAAAGTACAGGATTGATTCGTGTTGTGGTGCGATTTCTGCAGCGTCAAACTGGTAGACGAAGTCCCCATCCCCATTGATAGGATAAGTCTCCAGACGGAAGCTAAACGGAAGCGTTCCACAAGATCTTTGATAGTTGCTGGTTCAGTAGTCTCAGACATTAGAGATTAGTATATGAAGTTAGTGTGTAGAGTTCAAGAATAGGTGTATGTATATCAGACTCAGGGGTGAGATCTAATATATCATTAATAAGCATTACGGAGATAGGACTTCATATAACTACATTAAAGCACCCCCTGAGGCTGTGCTTTAATAAACCACGTGATGCTACAAGTCTCTAGGCTTACGCACAACAATTCGTGTTGTGCGGAAAGTGCGAATATGTTTTTATTTAGTAAAAAACATGGATGCCTTACAGTTTTTTCGGAAGATAACGGAAAAAAAACACTAGCTTGGTCCACGCGCATTTATTTTTGTTCGCGCTTTGGTAAATGTCCGCGCGGCGACGAGAACGTCCACACGCGTGTGGCGCCATCTCGAGAAGAGAATTCCTCTTTCGGGTATCGCTGAGAGGTCTGACCCAGCCGGATTCTGTAGCCATGCGGAACTTGGTGCAAATCAGTGTTGCATCGTACAGCCTAATACGAAGTACATGTCGGATATCCGATCCTGTACGATGTGTACGAAAGTACGATGAATACGATGGAATACGAAAGTCGTGTCTTTAACAATGTTTTGGGGATAAATCGGCATCATCTCGATGAACGCCAGAATTATAAGCTATTCCGAATTCATTTTGTAGTCCTCTTCGACAGTCTGGTAAGCTGTTTTGAAAAATTAGTCTTGCGAAAACTTGTCAACTTAAATCACGATTGCCAAGGCAGCAGGATTTTTGCCTTTGCTTGTTCTCGCTGCATCACATGAATCTCTATCCATTTCTCCGCCCATCTCTTCATCCAGCTCATCCAGCTCATCCAGCTCATCCAGCTCATCCAGCTCATCCAGCTCATCCAGCTCGCCCTCGTCGTCAGAACTTGAAGGAGTTCCCTTCGAGCCCGATAGTCTATACTTGAGAACCTCCAACATCTTCACCATTTCCGGGGATATTCGACTTCTTTTCTTCGTAACAACATCATTCATGCGGGAGAATAACGACTCGGAGGAAGCGGAAATAGCTGGTATGGCCAAGTAATCTTTTGCTTTACCAAAAAGAACGGGGTATATGCCTTTTTGGCTTGATCGAACTCAATTACACTCTTGTAGCGCCCATCTATTTTCGTAGAGAGGTATAGTTCAACTTCGTTCACCTGAGCTACAGACAGCTCGTCGTCACTGAAAAGTGTCAAACTGACGGATGCATCCTCAGAAGATGACTGAGTTCTGGCCCTCACCCCACCATCTGAGGTGTGAGAAGCGCCACAACTCTGCTTATTGTCGTAGACTCCCTTATAGCGATGGTAAGCATCTTTGAATCGCTCCTCTACCCGAGTAATGGCATTATCCGGGAATCCTCTTCGTCTGAAATAGTCGAGCTTCATTCGAGGATCAAGAACAGAAGCAAAGTAAAGGCTTAACATCCGATCAGTATCAGTATCATATATAGGATAGTATAAATAGAAATTGTGGTAGGCTTCCCGTGTTCCTTTAACTAGGTACGGATTCGACGCTTCGAGGTCGTCCGAAATAAAAAAGAAGTTCCCTCAAAACCTTTTTTCAAAGTCGTCAAGTAATCCCATTCCGATGAGCTGATTTCGAGAACATCAAGATCAATGGGAGGTAACAATAATTTATTCGCGAAAGGGAATAGAATGACCTTTCCCGCAATCCACACTTCAACACCCACCGAAGAGACAAATTAGCCCACTAACCCTGTACGAAATTTGTACTTTGTTATAGACGAAAGTACGATACGATGAGCCATCGTATTCGTACCATCGTACAGCCCCAAATACGATGATGTACGAAAAGTTCGCAACACTGGTGCAAATCATGTGATATGCATGTTTTATAGTTGAGTTTCTGTTTTGACTTAGCATGTGTTTTGGTTTCGTGCTTAAAAACTAGAAACTTTGCATGTTGGGGGCTGTTTCCCTATTATTCTGTTTATTTTTTTATTGCATTGTCATTGTGAGTGGGGAGCCGTTTCGATCGCTTGTGCGGCGCGTCGCCCGGGCCTCAAACATTTCTTAGATGATATGCTTATGTAAGCAACAAATGTCAAAGTTGTTTTTTTTATGCTTTTTTGAATAGTTCGACGTGATTCTCGCTCTTCTTCGGATGACGCATTCAACTGAGGAAAAGACCCGTTTAGATCTTACCGTATGATGGTGTTTTATGATGTTCATTATTGACTATGAATTCAGCTTTTTTGAAAAGCTATCATCGCCGGTGAGTGTATTTACGTAAAGTAAAAACATTTGATTCGTTTTAAATATCCTGATCATTTTCGTTTGCTTGATAAATCTGATTAAGGACAAAAGAGACAGTCTTGTTCACCTAGCTGTCCACAATACCTATATATGAAACCCCAGTCTGCTACAATATCCATACACTGTAATTATTATCTTGGCTTGAAACATTTCCATGCTCATATTTTGCTGGTTCTTTTTTTTCAGATTCTTCGGTTAGGCTTTGCCTGGACACTTTTGCTAATGGGACCTCCATGTCAGGAACACTATCAAACGTTGTTTTGTACAGATGAGCCCCAGTTTATGCACAATCTCATTGGATACAAAGTCAGAGCTAGAACGAGCTTTTCGTTTTTTTGTAGAGTCAAATCATATTTACAAATATACCGCCGTCAAACGGCCACATAATATACTGATGGATAAAAAAAGGCATACTTCTGATTGGAAAGCTCAGCTAACGAAGCAAACGTTTTTTGTCCGAATTTTTTTGACGAGACGGTAACTTGAGCCTTTTTTGTTCGTATGAAAAAATGAAAAAAGACTGCAACACTGTAATTTCGCATATGGTCTCCCACTACACTACTCAGTACAGCTCTGCGAAGGTTAACTAACGTTGATCGGACGGGAAACAGTGTTTTCTTCGCGATGTGGTCGCAGCCGACAGTTTATCTTCCTAGGTAAATAGATTACACAGTGTCAAAACAAAGTAAGACTTTGACTTTAATTTAGCATTAAATGTCTATCGACATTTGGATTTTTGACCTATTAGCCGCAATTTCCAGTTTTACGGATTCTGGGTGCGTATTCGTATTCGTATTCGTATTTATGGCAGACCGGCTCTGCGTATTCTCATTCGTATGCGTATACACTGCGTAAATTCAAGCTCCAGCACGTGCCCTTATTCTCTTTACTTGAAGCATACTTACCGCGGTCACCGGTTGCATCTCATAAAGATTTGCATCGATCTTGAATAAGCCGAAGTCTTAAGTCGTCAGTCTGCCTTTTTTAGGCGCTGAATTCAATTTTTGAAGGTTTACAAAAAAATAAATAGCCTTGCACTTGATATACACGAGGATGATATCAGACTTATGCGAAACTCAATCAAGAACGCTACTTTGTAAGATAATCCAAGATGTTTCAAATATTAGCATCATCATCCTTTTCGTCGATTGAAGGTCTCTTCAAAAGTATTATCCTCTTCCTGTTCTCCGGTGATCGCAGTGCTTTTTGCAACTTCACCTTCCTCACAGTCCAGAAGATCGTATCTGATTCACCTCAGATATAACCGCACACGCGTGGACCACTTTTTCGCGTAGCCCATCGAACTTTGGGTTGTCCGCTAAGCAATTGACAACCAAAAAAGGAGCCCGATCACCAATCCAACCGCTTCGCATCAAAGCCAACCGTGATGTCCAAAAATCGTGCCTGCCCCCTCTCATCCCACGAGCCTCACCGCTTTGAGGTCCAGATAATTCAAGGCTCTCATTAGGGAGATGCTTGTAAATTAAGCTCAAATGAGTGCGTTCTAAAGAGATTTGAGAGGGAACACGCTGCTCAACGGAATGGAGGCTCTAATGATCGTCGCCGCTAAGCAGTTGGCCAACCTTTTTTCCTTAAATATTCAAACGATAATGCTTCTACTTGAGTAGCAAGACGGGGTTTTACCTTGCTTCCAGAAGAACGCTTACGGCACCCGCATAGCCTTTGGAGCAGATTCAAGCGATATCTCTGGCATATAATTTGTGTAAAGCCAGCGTATAGATCCCAAAAACATTTGTTTTTTTTACTGAGTGTTTACGCCGTAAACAGCACCCATGTACTCGTATTCGTAAAATAAAAAAGCGAAAAAACGTTCACTTCACGGATGGGGTTCCCGCGCACGCATTTGGGTGCGAAAGTTACAGTTGCTAAAATAATTGTTTGAATGTGAAAGGATGAAAGAAGTTAAATCCTTTCAAGGGTTATGCTGGGCAAGGGGATACCTTGCCTACCTATGATAAGATATATGGACTGCTCTAGGCGTATTCTCTGAATGAGTTGGTGTGTCCAATCTCCCTCGTCGGACGTGTCCATTTAATAGCGCTCACGAGCATCACGTGACTACAGAAGTATCACGTGAGCGGATGCCGGGTTATGACCCCTCACAAAATGCCATAAAATTTGAGATTTAATTTATGAACCAGATTCTTGGCAGGTTACTCTGTTGTGGCCCGTTCTTCCACAAGTACCACACCTTTTAGTGTTCCTCTTGCGTAGCGGTGAATCGTCGTTGGCGCGGTTGCGAATTTGCGTACTTTTGGACTTTTGAGCTTGCGACACAGCCAATTCTCTCTCTTTATATTCCTCAAGCGACAAATCTGCTTTTCGGGTTATGCGCTTTCTAGATGTATTCTTTTTATTCATTTCTCTTCCATGCTCAGCGAGATCATCCGAGCATTGTTTCTGCGCAAAGGCCGCTGAATGATGCGCGCCATGAGTCAACATCAACAAGCTATTCAAAGCATCTCTAAATTCAATTGGAGGGGGCCTTGGGACGAATTGGTAAAGGGTCTTTTTTAATTCTCAATTCTTTTTGAAAAAAGAAAAGGTTTGGGGGGTTGAGCACGACGGTATGTCTCGCGATTCAGTTTGAGGAGGTGTTTCGGGATGGACTTGTATCTCGAGCATACCAATTACTTTCTGTCTGCAAAAAGGTACTAAGGCCGTGGACCGGATGCGGCTGCGGACATTTGTGCAGTAAATGAAGAAATTATGGCTTTTTTGTATAATTTAAGGAGGTCTTCTTTCAGAACATGAACACGCGTCTCCGCTTGTACTTCGCACTCGTTCTGTTCTTGCACAAGCTGCTGATAGATCCGCTTTCAAGGCCCAAAACACCCAACATCAAGGGGCTGTAAATAATGTGAGGTTTGTGGTGACACAAAAACCGAATAGTTTCGTCGGCGGTACAAATACGGTTAGATTCAACAGTTAAATGAATTTCGTGACCGTCAAGAATCAAAAGTTGATACTCGCCTCTTGCGCACCCTCTCGTTTGTGGAATGAAAACATTTTTTTAGCCAAGTGACAGCTATATCGCTTGAAGTCCATCCGTTTAGGCTAAAACCCAAACTCTAGTTGTCTTCGAGTGCATCAAACCAAGCAACCAAGATTTCTCAAGTTGCTTCTCCTTGAACACAATGAAGGGATCCAAGAACCAGCCCGAAGCATTGATACATTCAATAGCCATCACGAACTTTTTGTTCCCAGCCTGCACAAATTTCTCTCGATAACGTATATCAGTACCTTTGGTGACTATTTCTGACGCAGTAAGTCCCATCATAAAGCCCGTTTCATCGACATTGGACGTATCATCCTCACAAATGCCATACTTGATTTTGACATCATTTCCGACGTCAAACCACGAATTGAAAACAGATGGCGATTCGCATATAGCTCTCTCATAATCAAGGCGTCTAAAAAGACAAGTTTAAATGGCTGGATGTCTCGACACAACCCACTTTTGTCCAACAAAAAGATCCTCACCTGATTCGCGCAATGCGAATTAAAGATCAGCCATTTTTTGTACACTAGTGGGCCAAGGCGGCAACCCTCTAGATATCATGAAAAGGGCCCATTTACTAACGATCTTTCCTCGGGCTTTTTCAATTTTGTCAAATCTAATCGTGCTTGAGAGCGAATTAAAACACCTTTAAGCCGACCGCGAAGAGTGAGCTCAGCGAAACCAAACTTGGCCGCAGCAGCACGCACAGAGGGAAAATTTCTTTCTTTTTAGGTTTCAGCAGCAATTCGGATCCTCTTCCCCTTTGTGTCCAACATTGGAGTGGGTGCAGGCAAGAGTCAATTCATGACGCGTGCCTAAAAAGTTTATGTATTTTTGGGAGACGCTTTCCGTTTCGCGTTAGCGGGAACCCTATCTGTGACGTTATTACGATTTGCTCTTTTTCTCAAGAAAAAGGAAAAGTACACTTTCCCAAGTCGTGTTGCATTTTCCTTGTTTTTCGTTCGTTCGTAACAACGAACAACGCTTAAGCGCATCTTTACGATTACGTGAGCCTTCTGTCTATTTTGTGAAATACGTGCGTAATTATTAGGCCTTTGCACGTAACTACGTGCGGTTTATGTGCCATCTTCTTTTCGTTAGTCATGTAATGTTGTAACGTGGTCATGGATGCGTTAAATTCATGCACATAGTCCATGTATCCCACTAAGGGATACACCTGGTCTTTGAGTTCATACTTCCGCACTAATTGAACGAAGCTGTCGCCAACTTTTTCGTGAGGTTCAGTCGAAGTACAGGTGAGAATACTCATACTAGTCAGTGAAGTAGAGTCAGTCATAAGTAAAAGGATAGTTGCTTAATTCTCTTCTCAATATAGACAGAGGATTGAGTTCACTGTAAATAGAGAACAGGGATGTCAGGTTCGATGTATTAGTGTTCACCGGGAATGCATGATTGTTATGTGTATTATAGCTGACTAAAGAGCCCTTTCACTGCAGGGGAGAGGGCGACTATTTATATGTTTGTATAGAGGAGTGTATGTAAGAGACTTTACTGGTTAAGCCAGCAACACTCGATACGTGAAACACCAGCGTGCGACTGCACGCGTGGTATCGAGTTGAGCAAGGCGGAACCAGAGAAGACCGATTATAGTGCGAAGCACTATATAGGGACCCTGACAAGGGAGGGGAACTTCACCAAACATATTACGCTGTTAGTAACCACCTTAGTGGTTAAACACATGCGCTTACAGAGTCTTCACTAGGTAGGTGCATGCATCTATATTACTCTTTTGAGACATATTCGCACTTTCCGCACAACATGTTATAAGGGACATAATCGCGAGACATATGTGCCTGAGAAGAGCGTGGTCCATTGCTTGTTACGAGTGATCTCGCATCACTGCCTGCAGGTCACGCCCCAAAAAAGGCAACATGACCAGCCTATTCGGCGCAACCCTTCGACTGACATGCATTTTATCCTCGGCGAGCAAATCATAGATAAACAGTATGGTAAATATGGCGAGGTTTGTTTCCTGTGTCCCAAGATGATCTTCGGTTGGGCGAAACAAAAAAATACGTTAATCTCTACATTACATTGTTATTCTTTTTTTTTTCGTTAGTCATGTATTGGTACGGTAAATAAGTGACACAATCGGGAGACATATGTGCCTGAGAGAAGCGTGGCTCCCAAACCCCAGGCATCGGTGAGGGGTTATGTGTAGGTTGAACTACATGCCGCCGAGGGGCCTTTTTTTCAGGTCTGACGGTTTTGTTTGGCTAGTGTGGTGTTGTGGTTGGTAGTTTTGCTTGCTAGGTTGTGGCTTAAAAATGTTTTCCATTATTGATTTTGTACTTATTTACTTACATTAAAAACAATATTTGGATTAATCTGCACTCTCGGAATATGTGGCCGTGACCCCGGTTCGCACGTCTTCATGCACACATGTGGAGTGACGCCGTGTTCTATACTTAGAATTTATATATGCAGTACTATGACGATTTCATGCATCAGTTTTCAAACTTTATTTCTTGGCATCGGGCCAACCGCGGTTGCGGCCGATTATATAAGAGTGAATCAAGTTCCCGTTTTATTTTTATACTCCATCTATTAAACCACAAAACTTTACAATGCTCGCTTTTACCGCCTTGTTGTCTCTCGCTACCTTTGTTTTCGCCGACGAAACCTTCACCCTCACTGCGCAGGGTGAGAACATCAATTCTAAAGTTGGTATTGCCAACTCCAAGTTGGTGTTGAACAACGAGGCCGCCACCTTTATCTTGCAGACCCCTTCAGGCTACCTTACTGCCAACGGCAAGGACGTCGTGCTCACACCTCAGGGTATTGAAGTCTCCGACTCAAGCAGGTCAAAAGATTTCGGTGTTGAGGACGGAAAACTTAGAAGCGGCTCAAGCTCTGACAAATTCGACTTTTACAGCTGTCCTGATGGAACCCTCGCCAACTTCCGTTGTCAGGGTGGTGTGGCCATCTCGTTGCTTACCGGCGACGTTGCCCAGACCTCCACCGAGACTTCTGCCTCTTCTCAGCCATCGTCTAGTCACACTATGCTTCTTTCTTCTGACGTCACGACCCTGATCCAAACATCGTCTAGTCACACTATGCTCCTTTCTTCTGACTCCACTGTTACGATCTCATCGTCTTCTTCTGAGCACCCTATGCTCCTCTCTTCGGACGCCACGACTACGATCCCATCGTCCTCCTCTGAGCACTCCTCCATCTGGACCCTGGACCCCTCCAGCACTGTGACCAAACCGCCATTTGGAGGTAACAGCACTATCACCAACACCCATTCTACTTTAGAGACGGTGACTTCCTGCAGCGATAACGACTGCCACCGTTCTGCCAGCGTTACTTCACATGAGAATGGTGCCGCTCAGGCTAAGTATGCCGCCGGTGCCATCGCAGTTGCTGCTGCCTTGTTGTTGTGATTCTAGCGTGTTCAAATCTAGATTACAGAATTATTTCGTCACTATTGTGACTTTTTTTTAAGATACAAAACGTATTAATAGGAAACCGCGGTTAGACGGTCAAAAATCAATATATATCTATGGACAAAAAAACCTGCATACGTCTGGTTAGAACACTGTGTAACTTTTGGTATCACTATCTTAGCATCAATTAAGATTGTTGCAGGATGGTGGTATTAAACGTTATTTCGTACAGATAAGCCCCAAATTTATGCACAATTTTTTGTTTTTTTTCAAAGAAACAAAATCATTGGATACAAAGAGAGAGCTAAAGCGAGCTTTTCTTTTGTCGTAGAGTCAATTCATATTTACAAATATACTGCCGTCGATAAAGGGTCACATAATATACTGACGGATAAAAAATTGGATATGTTTGATGGGAACACTAGCTAACGAAGAAACCGTTTTCTGTCTGAATTTTTTTGACGAGATTGTAACTCGATCCTGATTTGTTCGTATGAAAAGAATGAGAAAATGAAAACCTGGGGACTAGTATCTATTGCGAGCCCAAATACAAGCCATTATTTCAAACTTCTGCAAAAATAAAAAGACTGCAACACTGTAATTTCGCATATGGTCTCCCACTACACTACTCAGTACAGCTCTGAGAAGGTTAACTAACGTTGATCGGACGGGAAACAGTGTTTTCTTCGCGATGTGGTCGCAGCTGCAAGGGATAGTCTGGGGATCTCGGTAAGCGGTTACCAGGGGGATGTCTAACTGATTGTATATTGACTTCTATCTAAATAACCGCTAGTTCCTTATAATATTACTGGTGAGAACTCTTCAAGAT
>JAKTUB010000285.1:6966-35028 GCA_030556465.1 Metschnikowia picachoensis
AACTACAATCACGAAGCTCTTAAAAAGCCTTTAAAATTATCTTGTATTTGTATTTAGTAGCGTGCTTGTATAAAAATAATTTATCTTGATGCCATCCTCTCAGGGCTACTCACAAGAGCCCTCAAGTCTATCAATGGTTGAGTGTATCAACCAACGACTTCATCACGTACTTCTCGTCGCCGTCGCTATCAGCCGTTTTCTGCTCGTCTCTAGACACACGGGTCTCGTCCATGTACCGATTGTCACGTGATCCACCTTTGGGGCACCCGCCGTTTACGGGTGTCACAACAGATTTGCCCACATATTCCTGCGTTGATTTTCTCTGAAATATGGATGTCACACTCGTAATTTCGGGGGAATATTGCGCCTGGGCCTGCTGCAGGCTTGGGACTCTTTGCGCCATTGAAATACGACTCAAGCTTCTCTCACGAGAATACATGGGTTTCCCTCTGAAACCGTCTCCGCGGCCTGCCTGGCCATGGCGGCGGTCAAAAGCGGCTTTGTTCGATCTGTAAGGAATTCCCAGCACGGCACACATCCAGATTCTTGTTTTGAACACTTGAAACAACTCACGGACGAGCCCGCGGAAATCTAGTCTCCGTTGAGACGAGTAGTAGAGCGTGAGTTTTTTGCGGTCAAACTGGTACTCCGCATCGATGATCTCCATTTGTTTCAACTCATCACATTTGAGGTGACTAGACTCCTTAAAGCCGTCGCTGCGACAGTTGGCACTAATCACATCAACAACAGTTTCCAACGAAATACGACACGCCCTCTCCTCGTCTTGGCGTTTGGCCAATATCTGCTCGATCTCGCCTTGGCTTGCCAAACTTAACACTTCTTCAGGGCGGTCAAGTGCGCGGGTGTAGGTGTAGTTGCTGTTTCCGGACCTCGACTCGTGGGGCTGAAGCGTGCGCAATTGGAAGTCCCGGGTGGCCTTTTCGCTGAACACAGAGTGTTTTTCCAAGTACAAAAGCATCTTGAGTACTCGTGCCTCTTTCCACGAAATATTCACCCGTACAATCTTGCCCAAATCCTTACCCCTGTCTGCCTCAACAATTACCAAGTCTTCTGCCTGCAAATAATGCAACTCACGTGGTTCAGGTGGCACGTAGAACACGTCGAGGCGGCCTGCCTTGAACGAAACTAGCACCAAACGACAGGTTGCCAAGTACTCGTCGAAATCAAAGTCAGGTAGCCCAAAGTGAGGGTCCAAGAGCTCGTGTTCTTCATTCAAGCGGTCACAAATGCACGCGTAATCAATTTTTACGCGTTCGTGCGGGTCTCTATTGAAGTATTGGCCGACCCGGACTGAGATTTGGCTCAAATCAGTGGCTGCCGCGCGTCCAGCGCAGAAAGCATTCATGTCTTTCTCCCGGAACGAGTCATTAAAAGAGTGACGGCGTATGTGTGCAGAAACGTCTTGATGGCTCGTCTGGCTTTTCGACGAGGGCGGTTCTGCGTTGATCTGGAGCCGCTGAAAGGCCTCAAGCGGCGTGTAATCAATGGCGTCACGACTCACACACTTTCCAGGGCCAGAGTCATCT
Source organism: Metschnikowia picachoensis (assembly GCA_030556465.1). Taxonomy (NCBI): domain Eukaryota; kingdom Fungi; phylum Ascomycota; class Pichiomycetes; order Serinales; family Metschnikowiaceae; genus Metschnikowia; species Metschnikowia picachoensis. The sequence continues at coordinate 8,514 of JAKTUB010000285.1, forward strand.
CTAAATCCCGGCAACTCGGCATATCTGGAAGGTGACCGGCCTATACTATAGTGCAGCCCAAGGTTCTCGGGGAACACCGGCTGCGACGCCAAAGGGTTGCTAAAACACTGACCCATGGAACCGTGGCCCGTATAAGGGACCTCATTAATCATCTGCTGGAATTGAGGCAGCACGTTTTGGCTTGAGAAATGGGGCGTGGACGGGAAATTTATTTGTGGCAGCGCGTAATGAAGCGGCGAGTTCCCTGAAAGAGCCGAGTCGGGCCCATTCTGCAAATAAGGATTCTGGTGATGTCCCGAACCATGTGCCTGTGGCATTGTGGCCGCCTCATTGTCGTATCGATCAGCACTTTTCACGGTGTTGCCATACGAATCTAATAGCCCCAAACCGGCCGGGTAGGGGTCTCTAAATTGGCCCGCAACAGTCATCATCGAGCCTTCACACGATGTCAGGTCTAATCTTCCCGGATGAATATTCCTTCCACCAATTTGGGGCATGGGTGTGGCGGGCGGTCTTGCGGGCGAGTCACACACCGGTGTCAGGGCGTCTAGCGAGAATTGCCGTTGGTCTCTAGGTGGCTGTGTTGACCAGATTGTGTCAAATCCCATGCTTTGTCTTCTCGGCGCAGCATTTTCCAGGCCTGCCGATTTCTCTGCCCTCTCAGACCCAAACATGACGGTGGCTGCAAATGAAAAGTATTGTGGATGTGCTAAGAAAAAGCACTGGCTTGCAAAAAAAATTTCGAGTGCACGCGAGGGTGTTTTTCTGTGCTAGGGTAAGCAATCGCAAATTTGGGAAATCTGCTCGGGGCGACTTTTGGGATCGTCTGGTAAGTCTAGACAATGGCCGAGACCCGTAGCTGTGGTGCTGGCGAAATGCAGCAGGTGAGAGCACGCAACCTTGGACGAGATAGGTGGGAAATGGCGTATGAAAGCGAGGAGTGCCTATTATCAAAGATTAGCAGCCTCAATTAACCTCTAGAAAAAACCTGGAGCACGAATAATAGATATTCATCCAGTTTGCTGAGGAACTGACATAATTTATTACATTTCCCAGTGCCTGTACGTCACCCAAACCCTCTGAGATCATGCACCTGCACAATGCATACCGGTTTCTTGTGGTGCAGATAACTGGCCCTCGGAGTGCCTGGATTTGCCTGGCACGGCTGCGTCGCATATACGATATCCGGGCTTCGTTTACACCCCGACAAAATCTACAGCTTTTCCAGAGAGTTTCAGGGCCGTTGGATGCTGGACTAAAAGCCCACAGCACGTATCTCAAAAATCGAGCTTTCCACATATCAAAAGCCCTGGGGTGCATTGTGAAAATAATGATTCTATTGTGTGTGTGTGTCGAGGTTTTTTTTTTTGTTCTTTTGGGTTTTCTTTCTTTTTCTCCACTTGCGCTTGCATAGTGAGATGAATGCAAATCTTCCACACGCGTGTGCCTCATGACGCTTGTCGGGGCTTTGAACTATTGCCGCTTTGAAACGGCCCGCAGGACGGCCGCTTCGAATGCCGTATGCGAGTACCATTGTTAGCAAATTGGAGGCAAATACGCACGTTTCATTCACCTGCAAATGCTTCCATTTGTTTCACCACAAAGCAAGCTGAGACTTTACTAAAGCCTTCATTATCGGCTCTTTTACACATACAAGGTAGATCTATTGTTTGAGTCGGGGCGAAGTTATCTGCCTCCGCTAGTTATTACCCCGCCTAGTCATCAATTGCCTCATTGTATAGCTCAATTTATGAGACTGCAACCATCCGCCAGGAAAGAAATTTCACCGCCATTGTTCTCATGTGAGGTTGTAAAAATCAAGAAAGTGGGTATTGTGAAGCGGCGTTTTCCGGGCTCTTCTTCCAGGACATGCTACACAATAACAAGGGATCGACAATTCGTATCTTTACAGCTATTTGCTACGGCCATCAATGTTATGGCAGGTCTCGCAGCTGATAATTTTCGATTGCCCTCTAGAGCGCTGTGAACGGGATTTTTGTGCTTTCTCAGGGGCGAACATTGCTAGAAAAGGAGGGCCGCGCGAAAAAATGATTGGGGCTCACGTGGAGGTTTAAATTTGGGTGTTTACCCCTCTGGCGCATGCGGCCTGAAATCGACAGGCGTCCCGCAAGAAATAGCTCTTGCATTGAGACGGGAACATGTAAACCAGAGACGCTCGATATGCGCGAGCGGCTTTCGTACTGCATGGGCCCCCAGCTCATATACACACACAATTTTGAACGTAATTGAAAGACGGGGCACAAACAAGCCTGAGCCTTGTTCAGTGCGTTCCACTGTGCCTTTGCACAATAGATCTGTAATTAACAAATCAGATTGGGGTTCGGCGCCGCGTCCTTGGGTAATGCATGTGCCATTATTTGGGCACGACAAGTGTCTCAGTCGGCTGCGCCGTATATACATACCCCTCCCCTAAATGCTTGATTTATTTTTAAGTGTAGATGTCTACAGAATATTGAATGATTTAGGAGCTCTAGAGAAACTAACAAGATTTCGAAATTAATCATCTCTAGGTTTCGACTTGTAACTTTAACCCCAAAGCTATGCTATCCCGATAAATTATGCGTCATTTTGTGACGAGCCTAGCCTGTCCTCTCGTCCCAGCAGCTGCCCGACTCTTATTGTATAGATGTATTAGTGTTTTAGCGAAAAACCTGCTTCTTTGGCTCGAAAGGTCACGATTCTGGCCATTCTGTTTATAGATTCCAGGATGCCTTGATGCCCTTGCATATGATATATTATCAACGGTTTTCATGAATGGCCGATTATTCTCGCTGCCACTTTTTTTTTTAAAATACAAAAATGCAACAAAACCTTGACTTGAAAAGTTGACGAAATACAAGTAATCACAGGAATTCCACATGTTGAGACCTAATATGCTACAATTTCAGGGGCTCAGGGACACTGGAGGCTAGCATGGTGGATGGAAGGGATAGCTAACATGAAGGAGGTATCATGATCAGTATCGCCTGATGCTCATACACCGATACACCGAGATGCCATGACGATTATTCTTTTGATATATTAAAACGACATTGTATGTACTAGTGGGCCCGCAAAAACAATCGCAGGCCCGTGCACATGTGGCCGGTTTCCCCCACATGGCCCGCGGGCTTAGGCTTCCTTTGAATCACGATATTGTCCTTACTGGTACTGCTGCTGGTTCTGGATGTTTCCATTACCCATGTTGCCAAAGTACTGGTACGGATCCGGGTACCCGCCCGCTTGTGGCATGGGCACCCCTTGCTGAGGGTGGCCCTGGCCCAGGTAAGGCATTCCGTGGGGCATATGGGCTGGCGGCAATTGCTGTGGATGCGGCACTGGGGCTTGGGCCGACTGGTGGGTGACGTTATGTGCAGGCACATGATGCTGAGGAGGCGCTGGGCTCTGTTCGGGCAGCTCTGGCGAGTTGGCATCGCTCTGGTCGCCCTGGTCAATTTCTAAGCCTTCTTCGGGTGCATTCAAGCACGCCTGGATCAAGTTCTTGCCCTCCGATTTCGTCACCAATGGCTGCAATTTGGGCGTCGTGAACGTGTACACCAACCCGGTCTCACTCACAACTAGAAGCAATACCTGCGTGCCAGTCAACACCGACAATTCGTACGCCTTCTTCATGATCCCCGCTTTTCTTTTGGAAAACGTGATGTGTCTTCTCAGCTTGTCCTGAATAAACTTGATCTCGATCTTGCGGCGCTCCTTCTGCTGCTTACCGCTCGTGGGCTCGTCATCATCGTCGTCATCTCCGCCGCCCACACCGCTTACTGATCCGCGACTGAATTGCGCGCCGGGGTTGCCGCCAACGGTTTCCTCGTGTTGTTCCAATTTGGTGTCTGTGATTTCAGACATGCCTGGGAGTTAGTAATGTTTTGTGGTTTCTTAAAGCTGGAACAGGACAAAGGGCGGATAAGTGGTTGGTTGGGGGCAGATCTGGCTGGCGAAAAGTGCCGTTTTCGGCGGATGCATTTGTTGTTTTCTCATGCCCCGATCACGCCATTGTTCCCGCGACGCTTGTTTTTATTTATATTCTTGCAAATCGTTTCGAAACCACGCTCGGAATTCGCCTGGGTACCCTCGCATTCATGTGGCGTGAATGTTGGCGTTTATCAGAGTTATCGCCCATGTGCCACTTTTTGATGCACCATCCCTTTTAGGAAAAATGGCGAGCCCCGATTGGGCCATGGATGTGGAACGGACCCATCATTTGTGAGATTTTGCAGGAAAAAAGCGAAGGAAAAAGTCGCTGTATAATTCTTGCTCCAGCTTGGCACTGCCGCAAGGTGATTGTGTGTTTGAAACATACCTGAATGTAATTTTTGTGGAGTATTATGTTTGTCAAAACTGTAGCTGCAATAAAAACAAGTGGAAGGCTTGAGATTTTAATCCCCTTTTGGGGTATTGGGGCGCGCACGTCCGGCTGACATCAATTCGTCTATGTGCATGTTAGTTCTGCGCAAGTGTTATACACTTCGTTCTGCCCTAACTACCCCTTTAAGTCCATGCCATGATAAGACTGCAGCCATTGGTTAAACTGTGTAGTTAGTATATTTGCCGGGTAAATTATGTGGGTGAACACCTTACTATTCTTAGATTCCGAGATATGCTACGCCGCGAGCTTTGTTAGTTGGCGCGAGCTTGCCGCGCCTACCTGTTGAACTATAAATCGCCCGCCTTATTTTATCATTCCACAACAGTGACTCCATCCTCTGATTTGTTTTCAGTAGGAAGCGGTGTATTGTCCTTTGTCTTCATCACCATATCTTCTTCTGTTATTTCGCATGCCTGTAAGTTCACCTGATTAAAAATGCGTTCGATAGCCTCTCTTATGACGGGGTAGTTAAACCGATCTTTCGGTTTGTGCAAGGCAAGAAGCAACACCCTGAAAAGCGCAGATTTTGTGAATGCAACGAGAGGCGTATTTGCACTGGCTAGCAATCGCTCGGTTTCACGTAGTTTTGCCAACATTTGCTTTTCGTTCCCGATCTCACCCAGAATCAATTGTGGTGAAATTGTATTGTGGATGTCTTTAAATATGCTTTGAAACTGTTCGAGGAATGCCGATAGGTATGCAGCCCGCGGGAACATCTCGTTGAATTCCTTTTGCTCCCGTTGATTGTCAAAAACGTAATTACCGCTTTCCACGTCGTTGTCGGAGTCTTCGATACCCCAGTCAGAGTCAAATCCTTCTAGGCTGTCACTATCACGTTCGTCATCTTCTAAACCACTCGAGTCTTTTTGGAGACCGTTCTGATATGCCTTGCTGGGCGTCACCCGAGCTGGTGCTACCTTGCTCGTACTTGGTGGCTTCGCAGATGATTTTGAACGCGATGTGGCAGTGGGCTTTTTGAGCTTGATGCTCAACTTGAGAACTTTTTTGGGCGGCTTCTCGGCCTCGAGCTCATCTTCCTCCTCATCTGGCGAATCAGTGCTTTCAGGGGGACCCTGCGAGCCCCATTTGTTAAATTCACCCATATCGGGCGGGTTTTGTGCGAGCTTGTATGCATCTATAAGCGTATCTTTTTTTGAATTGATTCTCTTGAGTAAAAAGTCCTCAATCTCTTTAGGTGACAAGATCTTCAAATCGCATGATTTAATCCAAATGTACGTATCGTCACTGAAAAACCGTACTGGGACGATGATTACCGGACGAGGCATTTTGCGCGTAAGCTTGATTGACTTCGGTTTCATTTTGCGTATGTTTTCAGGTAATATAGTTTCGTCCAAGACCATGGCGGGCCATGCTCTGTACCCTTTTACTTTCGCAAGTACAATGGCTGTAGGCTGTAAACCCATTTTTTTCTGTAGATCAACGGCACTTTCAGCGGAGGCAGTAGCACTGTTTTGATTGTTTATTGTTTCAATTGGCTGAACTACCTCCCCTTTCACACCTCCATTCGTGACAGCGGCGGCTTCAGCCGGGTGAACAAGGTCCTCCTTGACCTCATCACCATTTAGATTTCCATCTATCGTAGCTTCTTCTTTGTGCTCCACACTATATATCAGGGCGGCTCCAGTGTTCTTCAGGGCGTCTGGCTGTTGTTTGGTATCAAGACTCATTGGAAATTGGCTTTCTCAAACAATAGCGTGAATCGAGCACGCGTTTTGGCAGCTGTACTTTTTGGTTGGCGAGCCGGCGCATGTGCAGGCCAATTCCTTAGGCGGATGAAATTAAAGGGTGTCAGACACATTAGCACGATAATTGCATTCTAACGCCGTTCATCTCCAAGTAGGTTTTGCTTCTTCATCGAAAAATGACGATTGGCCCATGAAAATCGATTATTCTTGCTTTTGAAACGGAAGGAGGTAGAGGGCATCTCCCATGCTGGCGTAAAGGCCCGCGGGTGCCCACTGTGGATTGAGCACACCAGAATCATCATCAAAACCACGAGTTTTTGTGACTAATACGATGCTCTTCTTCTGCCGGTCGTAGTTATAGTAATTGATACCACCCAGTTCGCAGCCAACAGCAATATGTATGTCGTCGCCCGCACCCACAACGTCGCATCCAATTTTTGTGGTCACCGGAGTAGACAGATACTTTGTGTGAAAAGTATAGTCGCCACCCGTGACTCTTGTAGACTGTGTTTCTCTGTTGGTATCGTCCAGTATGGTCTCACCTGATTTCAGGCTTGTCATATCAAACTCGCGGGGAATGGCGCACACATGGCCTGACTCGAGTGTAAAAAATAATTCCCCATTGAATACTTTGAGATCCAAAACAGCGTTTGATACACACCTTCCGTCATTTCTTAAATCAATCCCGAGACCGCCTTCCTGGTAGGTGCGGCCCAAATCCGGCTGCAAATCCCATTTATATTGGTGCTGCGCGCGGAAATCCACGCCATAAATGCAGCCATCGGCGCCGGCGGCAAAAATAACACAACCATCCACAGCCAGAGTGTACAAGTTATCTGTGGCCACTTTTGCTGTCCACACTGGAGCCAATGTATTAAGACGAACATCGTACAAATGTATCAGACGCCCGTGGCCCGACACTGCGATTAACCGCTCGCCTATATAGTTACACGTGGTGGCGTGATCGGGCGTGCTCACATGCCGCACTCTATGACCTTTCACTAAATCCCAGGTCGATAGCGTTGCTGCCGAAACCGCGGCTACGTGTTCACCCATGTGGGCGATGTCGTTGACAGGCCAGTGGGAGCATTTTCCTAGGATGGTAGTGGTGACCGGGCGGGTAACCCCTGAAAACTCGAAATGTCGCATGCCTTTTGCCGGCAGCTCGGCTACCCAAGACACTTGTGAATCCACATTGGGAAATTGACTGACCTGAATTTGCGACTCAAATGTACCTGCTGCGACAAATGAATCCAGAATAGGTGCATACGCCGAGATCATACCGTTGAGCGAGATATATCGACGCGACTATCTTAACGCGCTCGTGCTGGGATGCACTGTTGTTCCTCTATTTCGAGATGCCGTTTAAAGAATTGCCGATCGACACAGACCATACTTCAAAGCTCAACATGAGACTTCGGCGAAGGAAAGAATAACATGTGCGGAGCTCTTGCCTCTGATGGCTACTGCAGCCCAATCTTCGTTGGCAAAGCAAGTGGGAGGATACGGCCTTGAATAGTGACGATAAAACTGGTAATAAGACACTCGTTGTCGTTCATGGATGGAATCACTGGCTTGTCTGAATTGGCCCGCACTTGAATGGTACGATTTATTCGATTGTACCGGGACTTTGGGGAGACTTCCTCGTTTTTAGCTGCGTGATTACGTTCCATTAACAAGGTTTCGATCACGTAGTTATGCATTCCACAGCAATGACAAACCTAGCTGACTTCTGGAACCAAAATTAGGTCAGTCTAAATACGTACTAGTCAACTAGACAAAACAATAGGTCTAAGAGCTTCGAGATCGTGGTATCAGCCTGAGACGGTATCATCAAGAGTGACCTACTAGTCTCAAGTGAACTAATAACGAACATCAAATCATCACAAATTCTTGCTCTTGAGCAAGTCCTCTGCCGCAGAAATATACTTGCTTGCATACTCCGTGGTGAGGTCTTTTGACGGGTGAAGAGCCTGGCCCTTATTGTTGAAAATCGCACCGCTATTCTGGTCTAATTCTTCAGCTATCAACAAAGGGGCTATCTTCTGGGCATACTGTTCTGGAGAATACGTGAACCACCCAAGAATGCCTTCCACAACGGTGGAAAGCATAGAGCCCTCGCCAAGGACATTATTTCTGATGGCAGTCTTCACCAAGCCCGGGTTCAAGCCGTAAAAACGAAGATCCTTATACTTGGCAACACTGTCATAGACTAGCGCCTCATTACCTGCCACCGTGCTCATGTGAGCCTGCATGTCACCGTACTTTTTCTCACTGTTCAAATCGTCAATAGTGCCCAACTGGTCGCTTCCTGGATATGCCATGACAAAGACACGTGGCGACGACGCGAAAAAACGCGTTGACTTCAACTTGGGGGCTGTTTCACGGAGCATTACTAACCGATTCAAAAAACTGACGGCCATGTCACGTTCTAAGCCTTCCTCGGTCTCCTGTCTTTTCGATGCGGCGAAAATACCGGTAGTGAATAAGAGGATATCCATATCACACACATCCAACGTCTTCGCAACCTCTCTAGACTTCTCAATTGAGCTCAAATCAGCCTTAACAAAACTTATGTTTTGGGGATCAGCATCCCTGAAGGTTTGGCCAATCACAGTGACTTTAGCACCGGCGCCTGCAAATGTCTTGCTGATTGCTCTCCCGAGCCCACCTGTACCTCCAACAACTATAACGTTAAGTTTGCTGAGATTTTCGAGCTTTCTAGGAATCCACGAGATTGATTTGTTCAATTTCATCTTAATGGTATGTTTGTGATGATTTTATTATAAAACACCGGGAATCGGACGATTCATATATTCCATCTTCATTATCTCCCACCGTGACGCGGGGTGTTCGGCCGAGCCACCGTCTGTGTTTTTGGAGTGCACATAATGATGAGCCGCGTCGTATTTCTCCCGCGGTGAGTCGCCACCGACCAAATACGGTAATTTCGGGGATAAGGGAGGCAAATGATAACAGAAATTGTTCAATTACTAATAGACGCTCGGGAATTTTCTTGTCGTTCATGAAAAAGGCTCATGTGTCATCATGGCATCATCAATGGCCATGTCCAGTATTGTTGCATGCTCAGATTTTTGTCTAAAGTACCAATATTTTTGGATTTCAGAACATAGTCCTTGCTAGTATGCAACTGTTTCTGCCCTTGAACCCGCAACCACCACGGCGCTTTGTTTTCATGACTTACACGGAAAGCGCAAACTCAAATCAACTAGCCGACCACCGATTATCTTTAAGTGTCGTTTAGTCGAGCGTAATAACGAGCGTAATGTGAAAGCCGATGTGTAATGGCAAGTTTGACATAGATACTGCAACGGAACTCAGTACTTTACTTTTTTTTTCTGTCTGCGTAAGCGTAATGTAGCAAATATGCAGCATTCTCACGCTTGATATAGGAAAGGGTTGAACTTTTCACACCAAATGACTCGAAAGTCGAGGTCAATAAAAAACTCACGTGCCCACACAGCACTAGCTTGGGCTAAAAGATATAGATTCCATCCAAATCGTCTTTGACCCCATAGTAATCGAATAGTGGCAATTATTGTTCAGCTCCAACCTTGCATGTTCAAAAATTTCCGAGTATGGCCTTTTCGGCTGTTTGCTCTTCTTCCATACACTTTCTAGAATTAAGGAGACCCCATAACTCAACCTTCGCCAGCATCTTTCCGGTTCTTGGAAAAAAAAACAATCACTCTTTATTCTGGCTGCGCCCAAATTTGTGGTCTTCATGGCCAAGCAGGCGTTCTTCTCGAAAACTGACAACTTTTCAGCAATATATTTTATAATCGGTTCACAAAGTATATCTGACCTCTGTACATTGATATGTCTGCTCTTTGATAAAAAGATCAAACAGCTCGCCTTACTGAGGAGTAGAATGATGCAATAGGAGAGTTGGTGTATAGGCCGCGAAAGCAACTTACTAAAGATCTAAAATCAAGAAAATGAACAAATCTGTAGATCTCACGGTCAATTTGATCCTGAATCTAAATGCTGGATTTAATGCCAAGTAAATCATTCTAATACATGGTGCATACGTGCTGCACAACTGTGCGGCAGGGCCGTTGGCAAAACGTGAGGATCTTTTTACGAGCTCTGTGGTCCTGCAAACACGCCAAATTCTGTATAGTACCGCGGAGCCGTTTGCGGAATTACATCCCACCGTAAAAACGCTACCCCGTAATTACGTTACGCACAAAATCGATCAACAAAACGCAGAATTTCGCGTTGTGAAATGAACGTACGACTTCCAACGAGCTGTGATTCTTGTGGCACATGACTATGGATGTTAATAAGGAGCTATATATAAACCTTAGATCTTTCTTTTTAAAGTATCACTCTTCACTCGCAAACCGCATGTTTGTACGATGAAATCAGACAGGTATAAACGGCCCTAACTTGCCATTCTGTTCTGCATGATCAACCATTGTGACGAGCACGCTGACTTCTCTGTTGCATATGGTGTAGTAAAAATAGCGGCAACGCTCATAGTGATCTTTGGTGTTTAAAAAGAACACTGGCAAATGGACTTATAGGAGCTGTCGCTACAAAACAAATGTATAGAGAGCATTTGATATGGTAATGAAACCATGGAACTTGATAATCTGTAACAGAGCATGAAGCTGGAATTCGAGCAGTCGATTGAACAATGGAGCGCGAACTAAAAGCAAATCGCCACCTTTCAAACCGAAAAATTTGTTCGATTGTTTTTCTTTATCCCTTCTTTTGTGAGATTCCGACACAATTTTTCAAAATGTTTAAGGCTTCGCCTTTGAAGAAAACTGGAAGTTTGATTAAAGGAAATTACGCTGAATACTTGCCTTCAGTGAATAAATTACCGACCCCTTCAGCCGAGGAGCCCTTGAGTCCCCTGACCAATGATCAAGAAATTGCGGGCCACAGGAAAGAAAAATTCACTTCTCCGATTTGCATTTCTGAAGCAAAGCAAAAGCTTATCGTAAGTATCAGGCCATGCAATCCAGAAAGATGGGCCATATTGGAGGATTATCTTGAAAACGTGAATAAACTAAAATTCGCAGATCTGCCAACACAAATCGAGCGCTCACAGGTTATTGCTATGAACACATCCCATCTAGCCCGTGAGGTTCTTTTCCGTCCAGTTGATTTAAAAAGTTGCAACTCGTCAGATGTCAAGAAGTTCGAGCAAGAGATAACGGAAAGAATTCGAGAGATTGTTTTAGACATGAACAGCCTCGAAGCATCTCTTGATAGTTTAAGAAGTAAATTACGCGAGCTCTCGCAAAAAGATGGAACCGACCAGCCTGCTGGGCCCGATAATACTCATGAACGTCAGAACGCGGATATCAAGAACTGGAGACTTGTTGCGAAACAACACCGTGAAGTCGTACACATATGTGCCTGCGTAAGACTCATTTTGTTTCAGCTCGAAAATGCTACTATAAGATATGAGCCTAAAACCGGCTTTATTCACATGAAAACAAAGGTGTGGTTTTCTTCAGAACAAGAACGGGACTCTATTCCCAACGTGGTTATGAAAGTTCCAATGTTTGAAAAATATGTGCCCGTGGACGAAATACAAATATCTTCTGCCATATCCTGGCAAATCATTTGCTTGGAAGAGTATGCACAAATAATAAGGATAAAAGACGAGAATGGAGATACTCGGGTGTTTGAATCACTTTTCAACAGCAAACGCCATGATGCTTTTGAGCTCTCTGTTCCCTTTGACAAGTATCCTCCTAGAATGTGTGAAAGAATATTTCAGGAGCATTTCGCTAACAAGCCCCCTGAATACACTTGTGTATCTTTTCCTATGCACATTGACCCTTTAGCGCTCGAACATAAAGCACGCTTTTATGCCTGGTGTAACTCAGGAGTCAAGTTTCTTGAGCGCAATCAACAAACAGGCTCCGTTTTGAAAAAAATACATGAATCTAAGTTTTGCTTGGAGTGTATTGAAAAAGGCCGCGATTCGTGTCCTCGATTCACCTCGCAGGCTCTGCAAAGGACCAAATGTGCTGCCAAGAAAAGGCTGCAACCTAAAGATGAAGAAAGTATGGTGTTTCCGGCACAAAAACGAAAACCGTAGCTGTTTGGAATGCAACCTGGGACAGACTTAAGTTAGTTAGGGGATTCTGTTTGTATTTGAGTTTACTTTGAAATTCGGTTTGAACATGGATGTATCATGGGGTCGATTTGCCCAAATGATATGGAATTACTTCTCTTTGTATATACAAAATCGAGCTGAGCGAATGAAAAGGCCAAAATAAGGGCCGGATTATACAGAAAGAGCTATGAGCTGGCATCGAAGAAGCATGATAGAGTTCATTCTGATAGTATGGAACCGATTATGGGCACCAAAGTGGCAAAAATGTACAGAACTACTCTCGTCGATAAATGATCGGTATTTTGAATCATTGTGGCCGACAGCAGGGGATCATAACCCGGCATCCGCTCACGTGATCCTACTGTAGTCACATGATGCTCGTGAGCGCTAATAACTGTTGGATTTTATGCAACAGCGTGTTAAATGCGCCGCACACAAGTATTTACAATTTAGGGACAATATTTGGAAGGTGCTTCGGTCTGGTAGTGTTCGACCTACTGTACCTGTGTATGGGTTTTAAGTACTTTTAGTTTTAGTGGTGAAGAAGAAAAGACTATTTTCTCGCTTGGCTCGGTGAAAATTCCTCACTGCGAGTGAGCGCCGCCTTCACGGTCGTGTGTAGACCAGTTAGTCTCCATACCTCCTGAAAACCTGTTGGATTTTATGCAACAGCGTGTTAATTGCGCTGCACACAGGTGATTACAGTATTGGGTGCTGTGGTTTTGGAAGGCGCTTCAGCCAAAATATCTTCTAGCCTACTGCACCATCTATGCTATATCTTGCTTGAAAAGGTAGTGGGAAATTTCTCATCCTCCATATGAAATGAAAGATTTTCACTCCGCGGCCGCACTCTTTTCCGGGTCGTGCGCATCCCAAGGTTGCCGTCACTGACCTAAAAAACCAACAATCCTGCAATAACTGGAACGTCCGATGAGGGAGTTTGGACACACCAGTTCATTCAGAGGATGTGCCTAGAGCAGTCCATACGTCTTATCATAGGTGGGTAAGGTGTCCTCTTGACAGCGTATCCCTTGAAAGGATCAACTCCTTTCACAGACGTAAAAACCTTTTGAAGCAAAATTTCCCAGTATCCACGAGTTTGGAGGAGTTCAGCAGGTTATTCGGCTAGGCAAGGCTTTGACTAATGGACATTGACGAGGCGTAAGGGGCATGAGACCGGCATTTGCCCACCTGATGTTATTGTAGCCAATTAAGCTCGTGAGTATCAATTGCTGGACGTTCTCGGTGATGAAAAATGGACACCAAATCATCCATTCGATGTACCTGTATTCTAGAGTAGTCACACATCTTGTCATGTGTGAGTCGAGGATATTTGCACTCTGAATGTACCATCTTCAGGATTGGCTCCTTGTATAAGAATTTTCGGGTACGGTCTCGAGCAACTGGACACAATTTTTTGAATGAAGCCCCCCAGTTGCATTCCGATTAGAGTTTGCTTGAATGTGCGACATTTCATGACACTGGTATCTTTTCTTAGAATGCTTGGCCTTGGCGCGTGGCCTTGGCGAAATGTTTCGGCACCCGCTTCGAAACATATTGGATCAAGACAATGAAGCAGATTAGACAATGGAGATTTGCGCTGTGCTCAACTGAAAACTTCGGAGCGCTTGGTCTCAAAGAGTGTAAATCAGTCTGTTCGGCAAAAATATTACCCCAGGTTGTTTTGTATAAACCCTAGTCACCCACAGAGTGATCGGGTGATATTCTAACGCTGAAAATCAGAGAAAAGAGCCAAAAATTTCGATGATTGGATTCTCAGACCATTGTGCAATTCAATTCGGCAAATACCAAACACAATGGGAAGTCAAGGATGAGCAAATAGCGTACGAGGTACGCTGTACGCCGAACCGTACGCTCTGTACTCCGTACGGCGCCACTCAAGTCCTCGAAAGCTAGATATGTGAATCTTCTGAATAGTCTGCACTTTAAAGACATCTTCTTACAAGCGATCTAAGTAAACCCTATCTTTCTTCTAGCTATGAAAATCCTGAATCAAGTACTTGCAACATTTACTCTCCTGCATAGTATTCGGCGTATGCAGTACAGAGCGTACGGTACGGCGTACAGCGTACCTCGTACGCTATTTGCTCATCACTGGGCCCCACCTTGCGCGATATTCAAATAGGAAAGTCAAGCATGGTAAATTAGTTCTGGAAAATTGAAACAAAAATAGTGTTTTGGCAAACAGTAAAGTATCTGTCAAAAAGTCACGTAAACGGTTAAATATGGCTGCGAACTCAGTGGGTTCCAGCTTTATACCAGGCTATTCCGACAAGATCCCCAAAAAAATTAAAACTTGCAGGCTGATGCTTGTAAAAGAGCCCATCCAGAAATTCAAAGAAATAGAATGAGAATGAGACCGAGAGAAGCCATTGTTTCGTCAGTGCTAATGGATTGGATAGGACTGGATTATCTGATTGTTTGGCGCTATACGTTTTCTCCCCATTCTGCAGGCCGGAACTACTTTTTCCTCGCAAGATGCAGGATATTACTACATACACACAGCCGACGCCGTGTTGCCAGGATACGCGATGCACTCCATGCATATACGAACATTTCTGGGGAATGTATAAAGTTTCAAAAGACATACTCCGTATTGTACTATAAATCTATCTTACAAGGAGCTCCTTGTTGATATGTTCTGCCCTTCAAAAGTGACGGGCTTATAATTACCTCTCACAAAAAGGTATACCAATGTAAATCTCGACAGTCGATGTTAGAAATAAAGATAAATAGTTGTCTTTGGTGCTAGCAGCTATTGTGGAGAGACAATGACTTAGAACTAGAAGATGACAAAAGACGAATTTGACGGAAATGGGAAAATGATTGGACAGCGTTTAGACAAAATAACTGCTATATGCACTCCGTGCATATACGAACAGACGGCTGGCCTTGTGGCTTGCAAGACAATAGCATCTAAACCATATACCGGCCAGAAAAAGTTCAACTTGAAGTTTGCAAAGTGGCCCATTTTAGCTTTTCCAAAAATATAAATAGGGACTAAATTCAGTCAAAACTTTATTATTTTGAATATTCACAGTCGCCAATCATCTGATAATGACGTCTATTCCACCACCAAACTGCGACCACAACAATGTCGACACGGAAGTGGAAAGCGTGACCGAAAAGAGCATTATGCTGGAAGTTGAGAACTTGAGACTTACAGAAAGCATCGCCGAGACCCCAGAAACGAGCAACCGCCAAGATTCATCATGTACTGATACCAGCTCTTTTGATGCAGTTCGATATCAAGGAGTGATGGTGAGACCGTTGGCCTGGTTTGGAGAATTTTAAATTGAGCCCGAGGCATCTAATTTGAAATGGATCAATGACCATACTAGCGGAAAGACGCATGTTGATATGCCTACAATCGCACAGCTCTATAGCCAGAACTTGGTGTTACCCGCTGCTGCACAAAAGTTTGTTGCGCAGTCTCCAACGCTTAAGGAAGAAGCATACTGGGGAAAAAGAAAGGCAATTTTTTACGCCAAGTTTCCTGGAGCTGATGCTTTTGAATTGTTAAGTAAAATGTCACCATCTGAAGCGCTGAGAGTCATTGCCAAGAAAACCGCAAGGCACGAGCACGAGGTAGTCCTTGAGCCATTAGAGACTGGAATAGACCATCTGATGATTTTATGTATGCTCAACAATGAGATAAAAAGCATGTGCAATAACCTCAGTGGGCGCGCTTCTCTGGAAAGAGACTCTTATGTCAGGAGCCAGAAACCGGTTGAAAAGTACACGAGCTTTGGAGCCACCAGTCAGGTCCGTGAACAGAAAAGCATTGACTCGATATCTGAGACTTGGAGGGCTGAGATTCATACGTTGCAGAAAAACATGGAAGCTTTCACAGAAATCGAATTATTTCTCTTTCATCTCGGTCATTCCAGGGTACGGTATGAGCCACGCACAGAAAGGATTCACATCAAGACTGAATTGATTTCCGATGTTGAAAGTGACCTTTTCAAAAGAGCATCGAAGCTCTATTCACGTGACAAGTGTACCCAAGGAACGGGAAGCGATGTGCACAACTTTAGCGCTGAGTATCAATTAGAAAGATTCGAGCTTGGCTTGTACAAATTTGGTACTGGTCCTTTCAAGATGTTTGACACAATGTACAATGTTGGCCTGCTCCAAGCGTTTTGCTTCTGTGTGCCATACAGTGACATTTGTCCAAGCACGTGTGGAGCCGCTTTGGTCAACCACGGAAAATATACCGATATTGATTGGAAAATTCTTTCCATCCCAAATACCCTGGGGTTTCCTCAGGCTTATCAAAATATTCGTGTTTATTGCAGCAAGATATACATCGACTATGTGAAGCCGAGAGCAAAAGGCTCAAATTCAATTTTAGAACGATACAAGCCGTATGAATTTTGCTTCAATTGTTTTTCCATGGCGCATCAATCCTCATCTAGTCGATGCCCCAAAAAAGAGGACATCTATGGAGATTTGGGATACTGACTCGAGTATGGGTATTCACTTAACTCTTGTTTTCATGGTTCCTTTGTTTTGTATTTTGTTTTGAATTTTTAGTTTGTTTTGGTTTTTCGCTTGGCTTTTAGTTTAATAAAAAGGAGATATCCACTTTCAGCTTTTTTCGATCTGATACTGACATATCCACGTCATGCTATAGTAATGAAAGATCGAGTGGCAAAAGTAATGTGATTAAGAGCCATACACGGGGAGAGTGAAGTGAAAAAAACTCGTAAAATCGTGTAATGGCACTAAAAACGCACATAGTTACGCGCGGAGGCCTAATAATTACGCACGTATTTTTAAAAAAAAGGACAAGCGGCGCACGTAATCGTAAGGGTGTGCTTAACTCTCATGTGTTCTAATAGTTGTTCGTTGTTACTAATGAACGGAAATTAGGAAAATGCAACTCGACTTGGGAAAAGTGTATTTTTGTCATTTTCTTGAAAAAAAAGCAAATCGTAATAAATGGGAAAAAAAACTATATATTTACAGACAAAAACCCCCGCATACGTGTTCTTTAAACAATAAAAAACTAAATGAAGGGAAAGACTGGCATCCTTACGAATGGTGGTGATAACATCCCTCTTGCCCCTCCCCATCCTTATAAAGCTGGTAAGACCAAGATTTGACAGCAAAACCTTCCAAAAGGATATTCGCGTAGATCAAAACGCGGGTTTAGTCTTTGGTCACGAAAAGCAAGACAAAAATTTGCTTTAAAATGCCTGGACGGTTCGTGTTACTGTTGGTTTTTAAGGGAGGTCAGGATTTAACGCAGATGGTTGAGGCACGACCGACGAGAGTGCGTGCGCGACCACTGGGTGAAATTTTTTCCATCTCAGCGGAAGAAAAGATCCTTTCTTTTCCCCTAAGCGTCGGATAGACTAAATAAAATAGACACGTGGACGCAGGCCCAAATTACATCGGGTTGAACCATTTTAAAACCTGGGTACTCCACCAACTGTAATTTCCTGTGTGCTAGCGCATTAAACACGGTGTTGCATATAATCCAACAGTTACTTCCGGCTAGCGGCAATGTCGACCAAGACATTTTCTGGGGATTACGATTACTTGTTACGCCAAAGTGCGGCTAAATTTTTTATGCGTGGTTACGCGCCTACGTGCAAGACCACAAAACAAATCGATTTTCACAACACTGCACGGGGATCTTGAAACGAATGGGCATGCGTTTAAACATCTTTCAATCCAAGAACAATGTCGTGTCTTATGGCATGCCTTACAATATCAGTGAGCCCGTGACGGCTGGATTTCGAGAAAAGAGATCATGATGCTCTCACAAACTAGGTTTCTGACTGACAATGAGTTGGCTCAGACAAAGAAAATATATCTTTGGCATTATACTCTTTTCAGCTCACGACATATCTCCCGCTGTGTGCAGACCACTATGTTCGTCGACATGACTTTGTGCTTTGAAAAGCAGCGATGAGAAAAGCTCCACTAAAAAAGTGGACATCGTAGGTTCTCGGTGGAAACTATGCCTGAACGCATTCTTGTACAACGAAAGTATTTCACCTTTCAAGGGTTTCATAAAAGCCTTTATGAACCTCACTCAGACAATGGCGTGTACAAATTGGCGTCACTCACACAGCAAACTAAAAACGTCGTTCCCTCACTCACGGCAAACACCAACATAAAATGCATAATAAGATTCGGTCTTGCTCAAGGTTCATCCTTTATTTTCGACTATAGCGCAGATCATGCAGATTGATTGACAGATACCAATTCCGAGCCGCCGAAATCGCGGTAAAGTCAAGCCAATCTTTTGGTGTTCTGGATGATCAAATGTGCTCAAGCTCCCAGCCAGAAATGATCGAAATATATTGATTGCCAACCTTTCGGTCTAATAACTCGAAGTTGGTCACATACAAAATCGATTTGCCATTCCATCAGAAATCAGCACTGTTGAATCTTTAGGGTTACTCAGAAAGACAAAGGGATATTCATTGTCTTGAGAGTGAAATCCAAAATTTCTAGGTCACCTATGAGCAATATTCGCATTGTAGATTTGGAAATTGATTAAAGTTCTGTGTGAAAACAATGCAAACTGTTTGTGGTGACCCTGCCATTGTTCCTTTCCGTCATCGCACAATGAGCAAGTAAACTGAGTGAGTGAAATGTTCTTTCTGCGAATTCAAATTCCAGATTTTTTCTTTTGTATAGAAACATTTCGCTTGGCTGTAAAAAGACCAAATTTCGTTCCTCAAACACACGCCAACCGAGAAAATGACATTTGATTCAAAATCTGAAAATTTGGCTTCCCACGAGAATGAGATTGAATACCTGGAAGTTACTACCGAAATAGGCAAAGAAGATGAAGAGTACAGCGATATTGAACAAGACTCATTTCATGAGGCAAACATGTATCGCGGAACTCAAGTGAAGCCCTTATCTCGGTTTGGGACCTTTGTAATAAAGCCAGAGATTCGGGCACTAAAATGGATAGTGGATCATACTAGCGGGAAAGCGCATCCGGACATGCCCACAATCTCGATGTTGTACAATCAAGACCATTTTTTACCAGAAGCCGCCGAGCTCTTTGTCGCCCAGTCGCGTGAGTTGAGAGAAGAGGCCAGGTGGGAAAAATTGAAGGCGGTTTTTTACAGCTTCTGCCCGGCTAGTATTCAATCTTGTATCCACAAAGCATTAAGTGGACTTTCCGTGCTTGAAGCACTGAGAGTCATTGCCAAAAGACGTCCCGTTTCGAGCACGAAGTTCTCTTGCGGCCTTTGCGGGCGGATTCTTGCACTGAGGATGACCTCACAGTGCTTGAGAAGGCTATCCCAGAGATTATTCGAAAGGTTGTCCAACAAATAAAGGACAACGATAAAGCCGCAGGAGAGGCAGATTTGAATCTTCGAATGTGCAGAGAATTTTCAACATATACCTTCCAAAACGCTGACTGGATTTATAGGATTGATCGTTTAAGGGATACATTGAACGGCGAATCAAAAGATTGGATCAAACATATTGAGAGGTACCAAATTTCTGCCCGCAAAGGCCATGAGGCATGTCTCTGGCTTTTCCAACTCGAACATTTAACTTACAGACGCGATCCGCGTACGCTTTGGATTCATCTTAAAACTCAGCCTCTTTTATGTGTGCTGACAACGGACGAGCGTATTCCAGAATTCTTTCGCAAACTTCCAATGTTTGATGAATATTGTTTGGAAGGGAGCGTGGAGAAAACAAACAGAGCAATGAGCAACCAGATCGAGCAATTAGAGATTGCCTTGAAAGAGCTTCAAATACCTTCTCTCAAAACTCTTGATTTGTTACATAATCATAACAGTTTTGAGCAATTCGAGCTTTGCGTGCCTTACGCAAAATATAGCCCCAAATCGTGCACTGCACTATTGCAAAACCATTGCAATGATAAAGATGTGGGTAACAAGAGTTTCATAGTGTCCGAGCCCGTTATTCTGGCAGTTCCAAAAAGCCACCACACCATGCGGGTGTACCTTGACATGAGCAAAGTCCGTGAGCCAGATCAAACTATTGCTTGTACCGGCTCAAGGCTCATGCGTTTCAAACCTTATAATTTTTGCTTCAACTGCTTTTCGAAAGATCACACTACCAATGGGTGCTCTGAAACGAAGCGCGGGTTTGGGCAACCAACTACTGATAGCAATGGACAGGGGGACGAGCTAGTGAAGCCGTTCAACTCACTCAATCTTTGAAGCATGAAAAGGTTTTATTTCGATCTGTTTAATAGTGTATGAATATACTGCTTGAAACAGGATGTAATGTATTCCATAGGCAGTTGAAAGCTTCTTCGTGGTCACTAGAGCAGAGTTTGACCGATTAGAAACACACTCCAGTTTACAGAGACCGAATCATAGCACGAGCAAAGAATTCAAGCTCTCTTGATAAAAAGGATCGATGTGGATGTTAATTTTCACTGGGTTGAAATCTGTTCTTCAGGGTCTGACATGGGCTCAAATTCTTGAATTTGGCTTATTTTAAACTTCAAAACGTGTCAGATTAGGACACGCTGAATCGTCGTCTCGGTGAATCGCAGTTAGCATATATTTAACAGGACCATGAAAGATTTACTGACGATGCCCAGCGGGAATGCAAAATACAGCCTTTTTTTCAAGCAAGAAATCAATGCATCCAGAAAATCTCATAATCCGAAAGCCTTGAACTTAGCTCGAGATTATGGTCAAAAAAGTCCGTATTTCTTTATCTGATATATCGACCAATTGTTTTGCAACTATTGCGACACCCACTTGGCGGTAAAAATGCGATTCTTGTCACTTTTAGTCAGAAAGTGCTCATGTTTAGCTCTTCAAGTCTCATAAAATGGAACATTATTGAATAAAGGTATCTCCTTTTGCAGAACATAACCTTCCATAGCCAACAAAAGTCATGAGTGAACTGGCTAATCGCTCCATTGTTTTTAACTTCTGCACAGAAGGCTCAAAGGAGGAGCTAAAGGGGTTACTTTTTTGGATATCTGGGAAGATCACGTGACCGTGAGCGCGGTGTGAAGTCTCTTCAAGCTGAGTGCGGAAGAAAAAGTTTCTAAAACTTTAAGTCTTAGAATAGAGTAGTATATCCTACAGGAAATTTACACCGTGGATTAAGCTTATGGTATTCTTCGTTCAGCTACGTAAAATCTGTTAGCGAAAGCATAAGCAGCTGATGTGCCACGCATTTGACACGCTGTTCTTACTATCATTGGGTTTGGCACGACAGCGGTAAATCCGATTAGTGAAGGGATAACAGACCTTAGCCTTTTCCCATCCGATTTGGTCGTTCATAGATTTATTGCACACTCTGTAAATCCCAAGTAAGTTCAAATATTTATCAACTACTGCACTTAACACGACGAATGAACTCTCGTGTCCTGATACTTGACCAGATGGTGCATGATTAGTCTCTAGCTGACCTGTGTGCCACGAGCAAAATTACGTAAGCTGAGAAAAAGGCAAGGCTTTTGTGAGTGACGATGTTTTTGGGTTGTTCCAAATTGAGTTTAATGTTGAGGTTCTATAATCTTATATCGGTATCCGTATTTGCGGTTCCTATTCATGGCTGCAAATCTTTCACCGTGCGACAACAGTCTCATAGCCCCAGAAAGCTCACATATTGTGGACTCATCGAAGTCAAGATTGATGAAATTGAGATACGGGTATTCTGCTTCACACGTATGGTCTCAGCTCAAATCAACTCCGCCGGTTATGCCTTCTCTACCATCAATCTCGCCTCAGGGTGAAACTGTATCAGTACACGCTTCCAATTATATTGTTTTTCACACAGAAAAATCTATTCTTTTTCTCAGAATTGTGAACAATGGGCTTTCGCGTTTTCTTAAAGTGAATGCAGATGGATCGTTGGAGATACAATGGCATTAATGGGCCTTATGACTATTTGCGTCAGAAAAGCTACTTGTGAGATTGCGGGAAAAGAAATAAGAAAAAAGAAACGAAATGACGCTTGTATGTCTACAGAAAGACATGGGAGGGTGCATTGAAATGCCGGCTGGCAAACAATCAACTTTTTGTTCGTGGTTAGCAAATCATCGGCCATCTGTGCTCGGTCTTGCTAGTGCAAGTATAATGGCTTTATTCATTATTGTTTTCAATTTTGATGTGTCACAAGAAATTTGCTCGAAATTTCATTTACTTCATTCAAGTAAACATTCACATACAGACAAAGAACACTTTCGCGCCCTGTCGAGAAAGATCCTCAGGGGCATATGATAAGCCTGCTTTCCATGCTTTAAAACCCAACGCTAGAAAGTATTCAGAAAGTGAAACACGAAAACATTATACGGCTGATTTCATTGTCTAAAACATATACCGAAAACGTTTAAATTCCAAGTATAACAATAGTGACCAAACTTATGTGCTACGTTTTATTCATGTACGCTGAATCCTTTGTTTTATAGCTCCATGGACAAGAGACGCCATGCCACGAAGGTGCGTCAAAATTTGTATTGTTTGAACTTCAGTGACGATGCAGACCAGCACAAAGAAGAAAAGATATGCATTTTTGGAGGCAGCTACTTGTAGTTATACCGAGAAAGGAAGTTCGCAATAAGACTGAGTTGTGGAGAGACAAATATCATAAAGGTACACACCACTGAATGGGGTATTTTGTTTGTGAGACATCCCAATTTAATGATTTTCAAACAGTAATTAAATGAAATTATGCCACTCACTTCAAAAGGCAAAATAGGAAAGACCTTCCATTGTTTATGCACCGTCTTGCTGGGTACGTGTATTGCTGATGCTCTTCCAAGACAAAGGACGAATTTGAGAACTTCTTCAAACGCCTGACGGGGATATCTTGACGGTACTTCAGATATAAAAAGGCTCCATTCTTGAACAATTGATTCAACGCTTGTTTATATCTCACAAACAATTCTCATCAAAATGGAAGATAGCAGTGAATTTGAAATTGTGGACCTGGAGAATGTCGCAGACGAAATTTCAGAAGAGAAACAATCGTCAGATGAAGAAACCAGCACCTCTTGCGCTACCAAAGACCTGGAAGAGTTTGAAATGTACCATGGAGTGATGATCAAGCCATTGAGTAGTTTTGGCGAGTTCGACATCAACTCTGAAGGTCAAGAGTGGCCATGGGTATGTGATCGGACGAGTGGCGAGGTCCATAAAGACATGAAGATAGTGTCCACTTTATACAACCAGGAGTCGAACTTGCCATCAGCAGCGCTTAACTTCATCATGCAATCACCCAAACTTCAAGAAGAGGCAAGATGGGAAGAATTGAAGGCAGTATTTTATGGGTTCTATCCCAAGCCGTCCAAGTTAAGGGCTTTTGAAGAGTTAAGGAGATTGCCGATTCTTGAGGCTCTGAGGATTATTTGCAATAAGACCTCACACACGAGGCAATCTTGAAGCCTATAAACAATATTACTTGCGATGATGACACTGTCAAGAGCATAAATTCAGAGATTCAAACAATGAGAGATGTTGCCGAAAGTGCAATAAAACCAGCAGAAGAGGCGTTGGCTCGAGCACAAAAAGAAATCGACAGTTACAACACCTACACATTCGATAGTTCGCTTAAACCGCAAAAATATTCCAGTGAACATTCACCATTGTGGGACTCCGCAATTCAACACTTGCAGTTGCATAAAAGAAGATACATTCAGGCAAAGCTTTTCGCCCTTCAGCTTGAACATGCAACCGTGCGTTATGAAAAGCGCACTCAATGGGTCCATATAAAGACCTGCGCGATTCCTCCTTCCAACGAAGCTGACCTGCTCTTTGCCCAGCTCGATAGGCTCAGTAAGCTTGACGATAAGCCTTTCAGAGGTACTCGTGAAGAGATAGAAGAGGCGATTTCTCAACAAATGGAAGTGTTTATGTTTGGATTGCGCGTTTTTGGCACGGGCCCTTTGAAGGATTTTAACTCATTGCACAATTCTGAGCGGTTTCAAGCTTATGAATTCCGGGTGCCTTACGACCTGTCAAGTCCACAAATGTGTGCCACCCTTTTCAGGGATCTTTTTGAAAAATCGCCGCCAGATTCCAGCTACTTCTTTGTATCCGCGCCGGAAATTCTGGGGTTTCCAAACCTGAGCCATAAGATTGTTGTTTACATCGACGTTTTGGCGGCAGGAGAGCCCGAGAAATCACGCCTTTTGAACCATATTCTTTTTGTTTGAACTGTTTCCAGTCAGGGCATGGTCAATCCTCATGTGAAAAGCGCAAATATGGATATGGCGGCATCATTCAAAACTGATTGGGGATGAAGCTCATTTGTTTTGCCTCTTCTGCAGTTGAATGGTGACCTTGATGAAGTTTGTAAGTTACTTTCTTAATTGTGCTTCGCAGCTGGTGTTTTCGTACTGCATTATTGCTGTATAATGTTTATGCTTCAAGTTTCGAGTCAGCTAGATTTTTAGCCTTCTATCGCTTTTAGTTATTATTATTATTTTTGAAGATTTATCGCAGAATTACATGTCGAAATCGATCATCATTCATTTCAAGCGCGATATCGTCTTTATGACAGGAAGAGCTGGCATAACAACATTCACGTGCCTGTCATGATAAACTCCGCAATGAGGGAGACTTGCATGAGACTGTTTTTGTGTTTGTGTTGGATCTAGAAGTATAAAAAGGGGTCTTTGACCCACCTTTCGGGCGGTGCTTGGATGGGCGGTGCTTGGATCTCTTTGAATATATCGTTATTGGGTAACCCATCTCCCTCACTGAGCTGACACATTCTGCACTGACCCCTCACAAGATCTCATTCCTCTGTAGCTTCTAAAACTACTGAAAGACTTTCTAGATCCCGCCTAGCGTTTTGGTTTCCGGATTGGAAAGTTGGTTCCGCGTACCACCTGGCTGTGGTGCTTTTCCAAAGCTGCAGTTACCCGCTACACCCCAGAGACGAACTACGCAACCGATTCGTGGGTCTGCCGATTTCCTCATCAGCTATGGCTTACCCTCCCCTCAGCTCAGCTCATGCTTCAATTTTCATATACACGAATAACGTGGCAGATCCATTTCCCTCCAGAATCGTGGAGATTGCGAATGTTTTCATTCACTTGTTCTTTGAATGTAAAAGTCAAGGCGCCACCGTGTGTTAGGCAGGATACATGTACGGAAGCCAGACTGCGAGCGCCGCAATTGGGGACATCCTTTCAGGGCCGACGACGCCCATAGGAACGCAGCCAGCCATCGTGTGGCGGCACACATTATAAGTATCAGCCAGGAAGCCCTAAAAAAGAGTAGAAGGCATCAAGTTTTTCTTGTACATTCCCTAGTTTTAGCACCATCATCAACTCGCAATATAGAACTCGAGTCCACCATTTCACGCTCAATCTATTTTTCCAGGATTATCCCTGAAACTGTGAAAGGTTTCAACTACGGAAACTGAAAGCAATATCGAAATAAGGGAAGATGAAATTAATCCAGATAAGAGAAAAACAGAGTTTGACGCCGCTTCGGTACTCGATGTGCTACTTACGGCGTTAGAAGTTGACCATCACTGCCCGGAAACACAGTCAATTGCAGTGAAGAGATCTTGAAAAAGAAAGTCTCCTTCACAATTACTGAAAGAAGACATAACCGAGCAAGCCTACGTTGATGAGAAACATGGTTCTCAACAAGACTTTCTGAAAGCCCCTCCCAAAAACTGGATTTTCTGGAAGGTCTTGGGCTAGATCGTCTTGATTGGGTTTGCTTTCACGCACCTTGGCCGCTCTCGTTTTACAGCGTTTTGCAATAATGAGCCTTATGGTCTAGTGATGGTCCAGGGTGTATCACATGATCACATTCCTGCAAACGAAATGACGGTAAGTGCTCCATCACGCACATGGGTATCGCCTTTATTGAAACGGAAATCATAAGAGCCTTGAAATTCGGGAATTCGCGATTGACCAGTTTCGTCTTTGAAACGCTATGGGTGCAATTTGACTAATGGTTGCGAAGAAAGAAAGAATCCGCGCGGGCCAGCCCCCGTCGTTAGCAATCTGCATTGTGCAGGACATTTGGGGTTTACGTACCTTTTTGTAGTCATGTTTTCGGCAATAACGTGACTTCATATGATGGGTTACGTTAAAATAATCCACCCTCATTACACCTTGAACAAACACTGGTAATTTCTCGATCGTCCCAAATGAGGGAAGGAGAATACGCTTGGCTCCGCGGTGTGGCGTGACTTTCTCATGGTTGCTTCCGAACGCTTGCGCGGGTCCGATTACGGCTTTTATCGGATGTGAAGGTTAAGAACACTTGCGGACAGAATAAATTGTTAATTTCGAATTTCTTGAACATTTGTGGGCGGAGTCTAGCATGGCAAAATTTTGATGATGGTTATGGGAAT
>JAKTUB010000285.1:35845-79559 GCA_030556465.1 Metschnikowia picachoensis
GGAAGACATTTCTGAGCCACAACTTAGCAAGCCAAACTACCAACCACACCACCACAATAGCCAAACAAACCCGTCAGAATCGAATAATAGGCCCCTCTGCGGCATGTAGTTCGACCTACACATAACCCCTCACCGATGCCTGGGGTTTGGGAGCCACGCTCCTCTCAGGCACATATGTCTCGCGATTGTGTCCCTTATATATAGTACCAATACATGACTAACGAAAAAAAAAAAACAGCCCCCGTCGTTAGCAATCTGCATTGTGCAGGACATTTGGGGTTTACGTCCCTTTTTGTAGTCATGTTTTCGGCAATAACGTGACTTCATATGATGGGTTACGTTAAAATAATCCACCCTCATTACACCTTGAACAAACACTGGTAATTTCTCGATCGTCCCAAATGAGGGAAGGAGAATACGCTTGGCTCCGCGGTGTGGCGTGACTTTCTCATGGTTGCTTCCGAACGCTTGCGCGGGTCCGATTACGGCTTTTATCGGATGTGAAGGTTAAGAACACTTGCGGACAGAATAAATTGTTAATTTCGAATTTCTTGAACATTTGTGGGCGGAGTCTAGCATGGCAAAATTTTGATGATGGTTATGGGAATTTAACCATTGCTATTGCGCTCTTATCCGTGTTATAAGTGTTTTACGTGTTTTACGTGTTTTACTAGACAATTATCATCGGTACGCCGACCGTTTTAGGCAATTTATCGCCTTTTCGAAGACCGGTTAAGTGAAGTCTCTCTTCATCACCTTTCCCTCAAAATGCAATTGAATTTCACGGGCTCTTCTGGGATGTACGAAGAAGAAGAAAAGTGAAAAAAAAAACCAAATCTCAGTAATTAAAAAGCTCCAATTGCGGTCTTGTAAGACCATGGGGGACCAGAAATGGAATAAGGGGCTCGTAAATGTTCGCATTCTGGGACTCACCCCATTTTCTTCCCCACTTCATTTCAAGGGGTGAACTCAAGTTCCAGGGCGCTAAATAAATACCACTTTCCATTTTTTTCGTAGATCTCAACTTTCTTTTTCTCTCACAAAACTTCTTCTTTTTGCAGATCTGTGAATACCTACATTCGTCTCACGGTACTTCCCATTTCGGTGAAAGAATAGATATACATTCGTTTTTGTCAAGAACAATTTTCTTTGGTGCTCTCTTTGAATAGTACTTTGCCTTTTGTTTCGAAAAAGATAAAAAAAGGAAATAATGGGTGATTATTTGACTCCATCCAAGTTGCCGGAGCCACGGTTGAAACGGACAAACACTGGGTTTACACCCAACCAAATTGTTGCGTACGACGCACAAATTTCGGAGGCGGCGAAGCTTATTTGGAAGAAATATTCCAGCTTGACACCTGTGGGAAGTGGCCGCAAAAAGCCAGCGCCAATTTCGCAGGAAGAATTTGAGAAAAGATTTGTGAAGCATGTAGAGTTCACTTTGGCGCGGAGTATGTACAATTGCGACGATTTGGGCGCATACCAGGCCGCGTCGCAGTCCATAAGAGACTCTGTGCTTCTCGACTGGGCAGACACTCAACAAAGCCAGACAATTCACGATGGCAAGAGAGTTTACTATCTTTCGTTGGAGTTCTTGATGGGGCGTGCCATGGACAACGCCTTGATCAACTCGAAAGCACGCTCTGTTGTCGACAAGACTTTAAACAATTTGGGGTTCAATCTCGAGGACGTGTTGGACCAGGAACCGGACGCAGGCTTGGGAAATGGCGGTTTAGGCCGCTTGGCTGCGTGTTTTGTTGACTCCTTATCCTCGAAAAATTACAGTGGATGGGGATACGGCTTAAATTACCAATATGGTATTTTCAAGCAGAAGATCATTGACGGATACCAGGTGGAGACACCTGACAACTGGTTGAAATATTCGAATCCGTGGGAAATCGACCGCACTGAGATCCAGATCCCGGTGGATTTCTATGGTCTGGTGGAAGAATCATACGATGAAGAGACGGGGAAAGTCAAGAAGATCTGGAATGGCGGCGAAAGAGTTTTGGCTGTGGCATCCGACTTCCCAATTCCAGGCTTTAATACAACGAACACAAACAACTTGCGTTTGTGGAACGCAAGACCTACCAACGAATTCGACTTCAACAAGTTCAATGCAGGTGACTATCAGTCGTCTGTTGCCTCCCAACAGCGTGCAGAGTCCATCACTGCGGTTTTGTACCCCAATGACAACTTTTATAGCGGAAAGGAGTTACGCTTGAAACAGCAGTATTTCTGGGTGGCTGCGTCGTTGCACGATATTGTGCGTCGTTTCAAGAAGCAGCATAAGACTGATTGGTCCAAGTTTACGGACAAAATCGCTATCCAGTTAAACGATACCCATCCGACCTTGGCCATCGTGGAGCTTCAGAGAATTTTGGTGGACTTGGAAGGGTTGCCTTGGAACGAAGCGTGGGAAATCGTAACCTCCACATTCGCTTACACTAACCACACGGTCATGACCGAGGCCTTGGAAAAATGGCCAGTGCAATTAGTCGGCACCTTGCTTCCCAGGCATTTGCAAATTATCTACGATATAAACTATTTTTTCTTGAAGCTGGTCGAGGCAAAGTTTCCTAAAGACTTTGAATTATTGAGCAGAGTGTCTGTCATCGAAGAGAGTGAGCCAAAGTCTGTGCGCATGGCCTACTTGGCTATCATCGGTTCACACAAGGTCAACGGAGTTGCAGAGTTGCATTCTGAATTGATCAAAACTACAATCTTCAAGGATTTCGTGAAGGTGTTTGGTGGTGACAAGTTCACTAACGTTACCAATGGCATTACTCCTAGAAGATGGCTCAAACAAGCCAATCCCGAGTTAGCGGCGTTGATAGCCGAAGCCCTCAATGATCCAGAATATGACTATTTGACTAATTTGGGAAAACTCAAAGAGTTGGAAAAGTTTGTGGACGATGACAAATTCTTAGCTAGATGGGATGAGATCAAATTCAACAACAAAAGAAGGTTGGCTGCTTTGATAAAGTCTGAAACCGGGATTGATGTGGACCCTACGGTCATGTTCGACATTCAGGTGAAGAGAATTCATGAGTACAAGAGACAGCAATTAAACATCTTTGCAACGATCTACAGGTATTTGAGGATCAAGGAGCTTATCGCCGAAGGAGTCTCCATAGAAGAGATAAAATTGAAGCACTACATATCGAAGGCCAGTATTTTTGGTGGAAAAGCTGCACCCGGTTATTACATGGCAAAAACAATCATCCATTTGATCAACAAGGCAGCTGAAGTGATCAATAACGACACAGAGATTGACAACTTATTAAAAGTTGTCTTCATTCCGGACTACAATGTTTCGAAAGCTGAAATTATTTGTCCTGGCTCGGATTTATCCAATCACATATCTACTGCAGGCACTGAGGCTTCTGGAACTTCCAACATGAAATTTGCGTTGAACGGTGGTTTGATCATTGGAACAGTGGACGGCGCAAACGTAGAGATTACCAGGGAGATTAGCGAGGACAACATCTTCTTGTTCGGAAACTTGGCTGAATCAGTGGAAGAAATTCGTCACGATCACTTATTTCATGGCGTGGCTGTCCCAGAAACATTGCAAAAAGTATTTAATGCGATCCAGGCTGGGCAATTCGGCAACCCTGATGAGTATAAGTCTTTGATCGAGTCCGTCACCAGTCATGGTGATTATTATCTTGTGACTGATGATTTTGACTTGATGTTGGAGTGCCAGCAAAGATTGGAAATGGTCTATGGTCACCGTGGCGGCGACTCCTCGGATCCCGACCACTTGCACAAGTGGGTCAAGAAATCATTGTTGTCGGTCGCCAACATGGGCTTTTTCAGTTCTGACCGGTGCATTGATGAATACGCCGAGAACATCTGGAACGTCGAGCCATTGAGTATGTGAAGGGGGAGTGGAGATGAATGCAATTGAATGCAATTGATTGTAATTCTCGCGTGAACCTGGCTTACCCACCTGCCCATCCCAATGATGACCGGTATCTATATTTGAAAACGTTGAACATTATACAATATTATACAATATCATGTTATGCACGTCTTGACTCAGTAAAAGCGTATGTGTCGCTCGCTACGGTGACACCAGGCTTCAATGTCTATTTCAACATAAATGCAAAGTAAAAAATAGACCGAACTTCGTATTACCTTTTCGTTTTTTTTTCTTAACTTTTGCGTAAACTCTCTCATTGTTTGCGTACATTAAAGGTACGAATAACTCAGTTTCATGTTTTCATATTACTCAAAGAAGCGTATTACGCATTTACGATTTCGTATTCTCACCACGAAGAATCGTAAGAACGATACAATTTACGATTACGCCATGATCAGAGACACCCATTTCTTAAATTTTCTCATAATGCACCGTAAAGCGCAACACTGATTTCAACCAGTGTTGCGCACTGGCGTTTTTCTTCGTAAATCGTATCGACAAATACGACATTACGTCGTAAAAAAGAGCGTATTCTTGAATACGAGAACGATTATGGGGGCCTTCGTTTCGTAAATCGTAAGGTGATTTCGTTAATGTTCGTATTACGTTTTCGTTTTTTTCATAATGTTTTCGTAATGTGTTTGCACAATGTCAGTCCTGGCACAGGCACTTTGCCGCACATGTGCTACACATGCCATTTTTACCGCAAACGGCAGAGTCCCTTTTTTCAATCCTCGGCGATATAGTCACAAAGAAGAGTAACAAGTTGTACCCAGCCACGACGAAAATGTTAGCAGTCGTCAAGGATATGGTAAAAAAATTGGGCCTGATAATATCGAGCTGGGTGTGGATTCTGATGACGAGTCCGTTGTTGATGATGCAGAATTGTGTTCACAAATCACTCAAGAAATGAATGAGAGCGACGATGTTGAGATTGAAGTTGACTCGAATGAAAACAATTCAGTTTGTATACTACTTGACGAGTAAAAACTCTTTTACTTTGTTATGAAGTACCATCACACAGATGGAAAGATGGATTATGATATGCTGATTTTGCGTATATATATTTTTTTAATGAACATCTTTATCAGTGGATGAATTGCAAGAATTGAAAGAAAAACCGGACTTAAAGATTCGCCGAAATCCTGTAGCATGCGCCTGTCACAAATCGATTGTATTTTGCGTAATCTCTTTCATTTTTTGCGTAAATTAGAGAATACGAATTACTCAAAAAATGATCTCGTATTACTAAAAGTAGCGTAATACGCATTTACGTTTTCGTATTTTCACCACGAAAAATCGTAATGGTAATATGTTTAACGATTACGCAGGGGTCATCACCACGTAATTCGTAAAGTTTCGTATTACGCGTCGTAAAGCGCAACACTGATTTCAACTAACTTGCACTCCGCTCCGCCTCTCCGCTCACGCAGACACATTGATACATATATAGTCGTTATCAAGTACCACAAAATACGCCTTTTACTTTTCTGAGCGGCGCATGACGGCATTCTAGGGCACTAAAGAACCTGCTACTCCTTATAAATCTGCACAAAACTGGATCCTAGCTTTGAACACACAGGTCATGCTTGAGTTTCTTGCCTTTCTCGTGTACACTTTAGTGGTGGCGGGAAACCCGATCAAACGGGCCCGGGAGTCACTTTCAGACACTCAGGGGTATACACAAAAGGATTACCTCGTGACACGGCTACCCGGTCTTACGGAAAATGTGCCCGAGCGGGACATACCCCTCATGTTTGCCGGCCAATTGCCGCTCTACGTTGAGAATACCACACACTACTTCTTCTGGAAGTTTGTGGACCGGCAAAAGGTCGCTAGCGCGGAAAACAAAACGATCTTTTGGCTCAACGGCGGGCCTGGGTGTCTGTCGATGGACGGCGCGCTCATGGAGGCCGGTCCCTTCCGGGTGAATGGAGATAAGAAGGTCACGTATAACGAGGGGTCTTGGCATCGAAAAGGAGACATTGTTTTCGTTGACCAGCCCGCAGGTACAGGCTTTTCCTACGGCTCGGAGTATGACCGCGAGCTTGGCGACGTGCTGTGGCACTTTCTTACGTTTTTGGAGCGGTATTTCGCGCTTTTCCCCGAGGATCTAAATAACGAAATCTTGCTAGCCGGTGAGAGTTATGCGGGACAGTACATTCCGTATATTGCGCGAGCCGTGCTAGACCGTAACGCCCGAATCAGCAACGACACGGATCTGACGGCGGCTATTTACAATTTGAGGGGCCTTTTGATTGGAAACGGGTACATTTCTCCAAACGAACAGGGGCTTTCATTTGTGCCGTTTGCGGTGCAGTCAGGCATGATCACAACAAACCATCCGCATTGGGGCGATTTGCTAAAGGCGCATGAAAGCTGTCAGAACGCCGTAGCACAAACAAGTGGGGACGACGTCGGTGCATTTTCTGTAGTGGACAAGACCTGTGAGCGGGTTTTGACGCTCTTGTTAAAGTACACCGCTGACTTGGATGCATCGCACGATGCGCAGTGCTTCAACATGTACGACTACACGCTCAAGGACGAATTCCCCTCATGTGGCATGAACTGGCCGCCGGATTTGACACACGTGACTCCGTTTTTGGGGAAAGAAGCGGTCATGTCCGATTTGAACTTGGTGTTTCACAAACACTGGACAGAATGCTCCGGGTCTGTGGGATATCACTTGAAGGCGAAAAATTCGTTGCCCTCAGTCAAGCTCTTACCTGGGCTTTTGGAGCAGTTGGAGATTGTATTGTTTCACGGAAACAAAGACGTGATATGCAATTATCTCGGCGCAGAAATGATGATCAAAAATTTGAATTGGGGTGGCTCCACGGGCTTTTCCGATGATGCTGTCACGTACGACTGGCGCCACAACGGTTCCGTAGAAGGCTACATTCGCTCCGAAAGAAACCTAACATATGTTAACGTGTTCAACTCGTCTCACATGGTACCATTTGACAAGCCAGAAGTGTCTCGCGCAATTGTCGACCTCCTTTACAAAGTATATGACATCAGAAGCGAAGCAGATGAGAAACCTGAGATCTTGACCTACCCTATTGGCGCTAATGGGGCGCATTCAGAAAAAGAATCTTTGATGGGTATTTCTACTCAAAGCAATCTGACAGTTCCCGAGCAGAACTCATCTGACCATGAAAATCTGCCGTCCACAAGCCGTATTGTGCGCGTGATTCAGCTTGCAGTAATCGTGGTGTTGATTTGGGGTGTGTGTGCACTCTATACTACCTATAAATCAAAGCCCACCTCCATCATCAAAACAAAGCCCACCGGGCGCAAGAAGAACGTGCTGTGGGCATATCAGCTCGAGGAGGCGGTGAAGGTGCCCGGTGCCTCACAAACTCCTTCAATTATCACGAAAGCATTAAACAAGTTCAAGAAACTGGATAACCAGGGAACGTACCAGCATGTGGAGGACGATATCGAAATGACCGAGAATGTTTCAAATGGAGATGATTTTGTGATTGGCAGCGACGATGAGGATGATCAGAACAGAAACTGATTTTCGAATCTGTGGACTTTGCGGGAAGAGTGCGGTATCTTGCACCTGTGCCCACGCCATATGCCATTAGACAATGAGGCGCTACTGCGTGTGGGAGTAATAACGAAACTCACGATGGATGATGAATGGGAAAGCGTAGACACTCTAGTGGCCGGTTTCGTATTCATCAAAGCCAAATCTGGAAATACAATTTTCACACCAACTTTCGACTTACGACTAATCAGACGAGACGTGGGACACGACAACAAAAGACACGAACAATCAAACCTTATTGATTCTGCGCATTGCAATCCCTTGTATCTTTGATCGTGCGCAAATGGTTAGCGGCGCAAATACACCTGTCTAGATATACTAATCATCAAGCTTTATCTTGCGTGGGTCTGGTCAAAAGGAAGCATTTTGCGAGATATGGGCACGTGGATATACGTGAAACTCAAAGAAAAAATTGGACTTTTCACGGAGCAAAGTACTTATAAGAGAAACGGTACGAATTCAGTCATTCCGGTGGCTGGTTTCCAACAAGTCAGTCGTGTCATTCCTCTTCACACGGTCGCATAAAAATACTTCGTACCTCTGACAGTGGTGCAACAAGCACGTGATATCGGATAGAAGCACTCACTGACTATCGTCAAATCAAAAGATGCAGGTTCAAAGTTTTTATAACGATGTTAATTTTACAGGCGACTTCTAGGTCCCGACATCCTTCTACCACGAGCCTGCAGCATCGTTATGCACGGGACGCACCA
This sequence comes from Metschnikowia picachoensis, assembly GCA_030556465.1. Lineage (NCBI taxonomy): Eukaryota > Fungi > Ascomycota > Pichiomycetes > Serinales > Metschnikowiaceae > Metschnikowia > Metschnikowia picachoensis. The sequence continues at coordinate 44,043 of JAKTUB010000285.1, forward strand.
TGAGGCATTGCGGATGTTTTCATCAGAAAGCAAGAATAGATAAATAACAGCAGTAAACCACTCAAATTCACAAACAAAATTGGTTTGTGCAAAACATCCTTTTCCAATATCATTTACCGGAAAATGCAAATGGATGCAATACTCTGGGTTCACTCAACCCAGCTAGGTTCATGGGGTCACGTGACACGTGATGTCGCACATGCACTGAAAAAATGGCGCTCACAACGATCATAATCAAATAGTCCAATTGACAATCCAATATGTTGAAGAACGCGCTCAAAAAGGCCGTGCCGAAAAAACTCTCGGTTGGAATTCCGCCCAAATACACGTTGGCGTCGCTCAGAAGCTTCCCGTCGTTGGAGCCGCACGCAATGGCCCCGTACCCTACCTCTTTCCTAGACCATCCGCTAAGAAGAGACTTGCTCTGGAGCGCAGTGGTCTACGAGGCCGATAAAGCGCGTGTAGGGTCCGGGTATGTACCCACCAAATCGGACAAGTGGTTTTCCAACCGCAAGTTGCATCCCCAAAAGGGTACGGGCCGCGCCAGAGTGGGTGATGCGAACTCGCCTATCAGAGATAACGGAATCAAGGCCCACGGAATCAAGGCGCCTCACGATTGGCTGACTAAATTGCCAACGAAAATCTACAGCCGTGGGTTCCAAACTGCTTTCAGCGACCAGTACAGAAACGGGCGTTTGTACGTGATTTCGGGCGAGAACGCGGATTTCGCTTACTCACACCCGGACCAGATGCGTCAGTTCGTAGAGCACCATGACGTGGCCGGCTTACAACTATTGTTCATCACCGATGCCACGCGTGAAAACCTCGTGCACGCCACGGGTGAAATGGGCACAAAATGTGACGTTTTGGTGAAGGAATCGGTCGAAGTGCGCGATTTGTTGAAAGCGAAGCGGATCTACATCGAAGAAGCCGCTTTGAACTGGTTTGTTACCGAACATGGGGTCTGAGGCACTAGGGTATATGTACATAGAAAATTGAGAGAGTAGAATTGCGAATGCAAGCGTTTTGCGTGATACGATATGGCTGAATAGAGTACACCCTTTAGAACAGTAGATTTGCAGGAGTGGTGGCCAAATCATAGTTGTCTGATAATAATAAATACTTGTCTACTTCTTTCGAATGCCGGGTGGTCTACTTTTCGTAATTTTATTGATATCTAGGGGTATTCAAGTGGATTGTTACTTGAGACAAGTTGTTAGGTGACCCAATTAGGTAAGTCTTTCCGAGCAATGCACCTCCCATTGTTCTGACGCAAGAGCTGCCCAAGCATTTAGCAAAGGAAAAGCGGAAGGTAGTATTTTTTCTTCCAAAGACACAAATCGTGTTGACAGGAAATTGCCGGCCTGGGCCTTTCCACTCAAGTGGGTTAGTAAATCACACTGGTGCCATAGATGATCCACGCAGGTATTGCCAGATTCCTTATTACAGACCTAAAGCGAACCTGGAATTATCACGTCCGGCGAGCCTAACCAGAACTCGTGATTTCTAAGTATTCGTTAATTATACTCTTGTTTGCTAGACGAGCCCATCTATAATTTCGGGAAAAAAGATTGCAACACCTTAATTTCGCATATGGTCTCCCACTACACTACTCAGTAAGGCCCTAGGCAGGTTAACTAACGTTGATCGGACGGGAAACAGTGCTGTCTACCTGGAATGGTCGCAACCAAAAGTCTCTTCTTTTAGCTAGCTAGAGCCAATTCAATGATGCAAGGGTTTTTGACTGTCGCGTTTGGTGTTTCCTGTTAATACGATTGATTCATTTCTTGAAAAACAATAATGGTGCAGCGTGAAATACGCTCACCTACACCTGTGTAGCCGCGGTTCAATCTCCCGCTACATGAAAAAGGGGGAATAGGGAGGAGATGCTAGGGGCCATAATGTGATATATCTTTAAAAAAAAGGGGGTTTTCTACACGTTGTTAAGGTTTTGCGATCGTTGGGGCGTGCCTGCTAAACACTGATGAGGGCGTCCTATAATGTAACCGCAACATTGGAAAAAGTCCTTGAATGAGATCTACAAGCATGAATGGCTATCAAGAAACGACTTTACAGCTCTTCATCACCTCAACTACGGGTCCTATGTGCCGATACATGATGCACCGAAGATTGGACGAGACGTGGAATTTCTATTGTGTTTAGAAACGGTATCTTCAAAGGCTATGTCAGCTCACCTGTACAATAAGTGTTCATGCTCCAGATTCTGGTGGACCAAACTAGGCTTCCCGATTCTAATGAACTTGACAGAAATTCTTGCGCCCACTGATAACTCATTTAACGGATTGTGCAACCTCAATTTGTTTGTGAAAGTGGCACGTAAGGCGTACCGATGACGGCGCAGGGAAGTGACGTTTTTATCCTTTAACCCAACAAGACTTTGAGCATAATCACAATTCAATCAATTTATGATAGTATTTACTCTTCTACTCAAATTATACTGCCAAAAACAAGCTCAGAAAACAATTCCTCAAAAGTTACATTCTGTTTGGCAAGTACTTGGAGCTGTCTTCGGCCCTGGTCTTTTCCGCAGCGATCTCTTCTTGAGTTTTCTCTGATATGTCACGCGGATCAATGTCAATGCCCCTGTACTCACAAGTAGCCACCTGACCATAGTGCTGTTTCGCGTGATCAGATCTGGTTTCATCCTCGTGGGAGTGAGATGATTTCGTGTCTTGTTCGGCCTCTCTCTTAGCGAAGACGGGCGACTCGGATATAGGCATGCGGCCACGAACTCCATTATCTTCCGGTACCACTTGTTTTTCTTGTGGTATGGAAGAGGGCTCAAGTGTCAGAATCAATGGCACATCCTCTTCTGGCTCTGAATTTGTCTTTGGAGCGTTTTCAACATTCAAGCCCCTAGAACCATTGTAGAACCCATCAAAGTCTTCTTTGTGGGGAATAAACGGCACAACAAACAGTTCATCAAAATGGTCATCCGTTCCTGAAGGGCCTTCAGTGAAGTTGGCTATCTCGTTTAAGCCTTTCAATGCCTCAAAAAGGTCAACCTGCAAAAGGTCATCAAATTGCTCCACTAATGTCGATACGTTCAAAGGCATACTGCTCGAATTGGCTATGAAGGTGTCTGCTAAATGCTCCAAAACGCCACCTTCTGGAATTAATTCACTGGCGATGGAACTCAATTCACTCTTGAATTGATCTGGGAAAATGCTAGTAGCATTTGTTTGAAATAAGCTTCTCAACTCACCAAAATCCAAACCAGTGGATTTCGACCCCGTCGAAGTGTTTGAAGAGATGGAGCTACTGGCATCTTCACTGGAAGAACTCTCGAAAACGCCGATTTCCGACAGTAAAGATTCCGTAGCTCCCGTTGCGTCCTCGGAATTGTTTGAAGAGAAACTCTCCAATTTGGCAGGCGACCAAGGCCGGACATTTCCGTTGTGCTTTGCAGGACGGTCAGATCTAGTATAGTTCAAGTTTCCCAAATAGAGCGCGTTGGTGGAGGCGACAAAGGCAAAGCCAGTAAAAGCGATTTCTTGTATTCTCATTATGTTTTTTTTCTTAGTGGATCTTCTGACACAAATATATCGGTGTTCTATCGATTTGGCCCACTATTTATCCGTGCCACTGGAACAGCAACCATTGACAAGAATGATGAACATATTGTAAAGCCAACACTTACTTCTTGATCCAAGGCGGGCAAAGTTCAGATCTAGATTTTCAAATATAGCAACTGGGAAAATTCTACATCGTCCAGCGAATTTCAGGTGTCTTGCATGGGACGCCCGCTACTCTGAGTGGATGATCGAAGAATCGAGTTCTAGCATTACTCTAGTCAAGGTTTTTGTGTATATGTCTGTGTATTTTTTGTTTTATTTACAAGTTGGTTTGTTTTCATTCCTCTGACACGTTGAAATGAGAAAAGTATGATTTTGAACACACGCTTACAGTGTGCCATGAGCCCAAGTGCAAATTTTGCGCCATGATAATATAAGCTAGCCAGAAAGCGCTAAAAATTGACTTCGTTGGACAAAAGACGATTTGGCTCAATTCTTGAAACTGAAATTTTCAAATTCAGGTATTCATCAAAACATTTTTTTACATAATGAAATCTGGGCGCAGCAATATAATATGTCTTGATAAATTACTTGGCCGATGTGACCGATACGATTCGGGCAAGAATCGGCAACGAGTAAAAAAATACTATCGGCTGGGTAAGCTTTGATCTTTTGCTGGTATCAATTTCATTTGCAAGTAGTGTGGGTATTTGCTGGGTTTTCACTTGTTTGCCGGATAGAATATTCTACAACACATCAGTGAGAAGGTCATTATTTCTCCAGACTCCGGAAATAAATTATTGGGCAGCAAGGAAGACGCCAGTTACACATGACAAAGCGTAATTTGCTAAGAATGAATAGAAATCGACCACGAATGAATGTGTCGATAAAGAATTACTTCTCAGCTCTTTCAGATTTTCGATTTGCACTTTGTCCTTCTGCAGGTATATGTACGATCAATTGTTTTCATGATATGAACAATTGCTTACTTTCTGTGTTATTGATGGCCACGTGGGTCTTTGACCCTCATTTCAAACTGATTTGCTGCCATCTTGGGAGGTTTCATTTCAGCCTTTTTTTAGTGGGGCTTTCTTTAAGCTTGACATGATTGGGTATTTTCATGCGTTGGACGCAACTTCTTGCACCCGTTTGATCACCTTCCTGCTTTAAATATACTAATCACTCATCTCGTTCTAAAACCACAACTAATGTCTATTTTTCCGAAAAAAGATATTGGTTCGACACTTAAGTGTTCTAACTTATGATCTGAACCAATGTCGGCACTGACGGTATATTGCTTCATAAATCAGTCTATGACCGCTGCTCACCAGTTAGGTGCTCGTAAAAATAGACCTTGTGTCAAAAGGGGTCACGTATGCATACTTCTACGGCGAGATTTCTTCACATACACACATATCTAGAATCTCTCAATCAAGGAAAAACAAAAAATGGGGTCATGATCAGGAGCTTCTCAACAATATACAGCAGCCAACTCCTATGAGAAATCGGCCAAACAAATGCCTGCAGGTATTGACCCATTCTAAATACACCCAAACAAGCACCGTCTAACCCCGCATTTCTTACCCCTCAAGACTGACGCCATCAAGCTGTCTTTGCTATCAGACCCATTTCAATCCTACCCATAATCTTGAACATCTAATTCGGGCGGCAATCGTATGTTTGTATGCATCATCACTTCAATGCACTCTATGCACTCCCAAAAATGCAATGTGGTCACGCGCGAGACTGCTTTTTTTTCTCGCGCTTCGGGGCTCGAGCCCTAATCTTTGTATGGCCCGCCGCACCCATCACAAGAATCCTGCACACGCGTGGATGCCCACTCTCGCGTTACCGAAAAAAATCTTTTTTCAGCACCGCCATTTCTTAACACCACCTACTCCATAGCCAAAATGTCCTTAGTCGTGCAAGAAGACGGATCGTTCCAGCACATTTTGCGGTATGTTTTCCGCGTATATACATGTTATGAGAGATATGGATAGATCAGGCTGAATAGGGCACGGAAAATGGGTCAAAAATCTCTGAAATGAGCCATCCTCAAACGATTGGTCCAATGGCCATATAGGCTTCATGAGGGTCAACGTAAAGGGTACCATTATCTTTCCAACACAATGCGAGAGCAGTGAAAGCATGACGAGCTATATTTTCCCGCAATCTTCAAAAACCAACAATGAGATTCAAGGTTTCAATTATGCATTCTTCCCAATGATTGTTATGGCCCTTCTTCACGCACACCGTTTGACATGTGAATATTTCTACTTGGTCATCCAGGCCAAGATTTTTTTCCCAAAAAAACATCTACCCAGAGAGACTGATGAACCCCTTTGTTTACCCGCCGAGCCGAGCTGCTCCCCTTACCCCTTTATTCCTCATAATAGCCCAAGATCCCCCCCCTTTCCATATACTAACCATGCAGTTTGTTGAACACCAACATCGATGGCAGAATCAAGATCATGTACGCCTTGACCAAGATCAGAGGTGTCGGTAGAAGATACTCTAACTTGGTTTGCAAGAAGGCCGACATTGACTTGAACAAGCGTGCCGGTGAGTTGACCCAGGAAGAGTTGGAGAGAGTCGTGACCATCATGCAGAACCCAACCCAATACAAGATCCCATCTTGGTTCTTGAACAGACAGAAGGACCAGGTTGACGGTAAGGACTACCACGTCTTGGCCAACAACATGGAGTCGAAGTTGAGAGACGACTTGGAGAGATTGAAGAAGATCAGATCCCACAGAGGTATCAGACACTTCTGGGGCTTGAAGGTCAGAGGCCAGCACACCAAGACCACTTCCCGTGGCCGTTAAGCGCGTGCATATCCTGTGTAATCAATTTACGTTATCATTAGTACCATTTGTGCCTTTTTCTGGGCGTTGTAAAGCAGTTTGTTGCGTTGGTCTAATTGGTTAGTCACGTGAAGCGCCCTTGGCCGATCGAGTAGTATTCATTTATCAATTTCTTCCGCCCCGTAAAAGTGTTTGCAAAGCGAATGATTTTGAGGTGTCGGTGCTGCTTAATGCAAGCATCGTCTTGTATCACATGTTGGCTGAAGTTCTGACATGGGACTTGAGCCAAGATGATATGTATCACGTGAGTAAGGGCTTCGAGCGTGTGAATGGTGATCAAGTAATTTCCCGTGAACAAGTTGTTTCTAGGGCCACTCTTTCATTGTAGCAAGAACGAAATATTTAACACAAAAGCAAATAGGTTCCAGTTGGTGGCCCTTTTTAAGACAGCCGCTGTTGATGATAAACAGGAAAGTATATTAGTATGTCATTTTGGTCAATTTAGGCATAAAAGCTTAAATCGGTACGTCAGGCAAATAGGACAGATGCAGTGGCACAGGCCATGCCTACAGGAATGTGAAAAAAACCAAATCATCGCCAATAATCAACTTGATGCAAGAATAAAAGGGTCACGATTCTCGAGAACGATATAGCAAAAGATCATGAAAAGTGTAAAACATATTTCCAGGTCACGTGCGTCTCTTTACATCAAAAGTATGAAAAAGCCAAGGATTTTCAGTATATTCAAGCTGAACTTTTCACCGTAGCTAGCCATAAGTTGAGCTGAAGGTAAAAACTTGCTGGCGCATACTCGGGAGAGAGACGTGACACAGTCTGTATTCTGGCGATATCCTAAAAAAATTGGAAGTTTAGTGCGGACTCGAGCTTTTATATATTCACATTTAGCAGCATTTGCCTATTTGGGGTAAATGGTGATTCATTTCGCAGTCGGCTGCAAGTGAAGCAAGCTGCAAGGACTTCCGAGGCCCAACACCACACCATTGTCTCAAATATAGGTCAGCCATTCACACGCAAAACCATCTAATTTTACAGCATTTGAATACATTCTCAACTTAATACTCTACTCAAGGACAAGATTCCATCATGAATCATTAATTCTGCATTTTTAGTATGCAAAACTTCCACACTTATGTGTCTCCCCAGAATCGCATGCCGCGTCATTTGCCACTGGCCATTGCTGTAGTGAAAGCGCATTTCGCAATCGCTATCGCCATCTTAAAGACTTCTTCAAAACCGGTTAGTGCCATAAATTTGATAAATACTTACCCATTCTGGCCAACATAGAAAGTTCTCCGAGCAAAAGAATTGGTGATTTTCGAAATTTGCAATTTCATTTCGCAAAAAAACGCTTTTACACCCCGCTATGACGAGAAAAACACCACAACTCACCGAGAGCCCGCCGGATCAAGTCCCAGGGACACAAAACGGTGCTGAACACCCTGATATTCCCGGAAATGGTGACGATCTTGGTGCTGGTGGGTTCATCGTGGACGACCCAACACGCAAACCAAAACGGAAGCCAAGACGGGCCAAACTGGTCCCGCTGTATAACGAAGATGTTTTGGAAGGGAGCCATATTTCAGCTGTGCTTGAAGACGACGTAGATGCTGCAGAACCCGGTGTTTTGCCGCCGAAAAAGCGCCAGAGACAAGCTCCACGTCGGCGCAATGCAACGAGACGCGTCAAGGACGAGTCCGACGCCGAGATCGATGCCGACGCCGACTATAAAGACGACGCGAATGGTGCTGGAAACCATGTCGAAAGTGAGAGCGATGACGACATTTCCATCGTGGCCCATGCACGTACGCGGGCAGGCACATCTACACACACGGCGATCTCTCTCCTGGATGAAGAGCTGGAGCAGGAACTCTCTGCGGAGCCGCCCACAAAGAAAAAACGCGTGACCAAGCCGAGAAAAAAGAAAGAACCAAAGGTCAAGGTACCGTATTTCACGAGGGTCACAAACAAGTTGTACGAGCAGCACCCGGAGCTCAAAGACGTATTTCCCTACTTGCAGTCTGTGGAGAAAGTCAAGGTGGAGCGTGCCGAACAGCCGGCGGATATGAACGTGAAATTGCTTCCGTTCCAATTGGAGGGGCTAAATTGGCTTATCAAACAGGAAGAAGGCGAGTTTGCTGGCGGTGTGTTGGCCGACGAAATGGGTATGGGTAAGACTATCCAGACGATCGCGCTATTCATGCAAGACTTGACAAAAAGACCCAATTTGGTGGTTGGCCCAACGGTGGCGCTTATGCAGTGGAAACATGAGATCGAAAACCACACCAAGGAAGGAAAACTTAAGGTGTTATTGTTTCATGGCGCCAACAGGGCCACCACGACGAAACAGCTTGAGGAATACGACGTTATTCTCACCTCGTATTCCGTGCTCGAAAGCGTGTATCGGAAGGAGCGGTACGGGTTCAAACGGAAGGACGGCGTGGTCAAGCAGAAATCGCCATTGCATGCGCTAGACTTCTACCGGGTAATTCTTGACGAGGCACACAATATCAAGGACCGCACTAGTGGAACGGCAAAGGCTGCAAATGATTTGAAATGCCAGAAACGCTGGTGCCTCACAGGCACACCGCTCCAGAACCGAATCGGTGAGATGTACTCGTTGATCCGATTTATGAAACTCGACCCGTTCTATAAATACTACTGCACGAAGTGTGAGTGTCTGTCGCTGGAGTGGAAATTCTCCGATTGGCGGCACTGTGATATATGCGATCACACGCCGATGTTGCATACGAACTTTTTCAATCATTTCATGCTAAAAAATATTCAAAAATACGGCATAGAGGGTGATGGCCTTACGTCTTTCCAGCACATCCGCCTCTTGCTCAAAAACGTCATGTTACGACGCACCAAGATCGAGCGCGCGGACGATTTGGGCTTGCCGCCACGGATTGTCGAGATCAGACGTGATTGTTTCAACGAGGAGGAAAAGGATTTGTATCTGTCGCTTTACAGCGACTCGAAAAGAAAGTTTAACGACTTCGTCGCCGAAGGTGTGGTGCTAAATAACTACGCAAACATCTTCACGCTTATCACGCGAATGCGTCAATTGGCTGACCACCCCGATTTGGTGTTAAAACGAATTGGCAAGAATTCCGTAGCGCAGGAAGTTGATGGCGTCATCATGTGCCAGTTATGTGACGACGAGGCCGAGGAACCGATCGAGCTGAAATGCCATCACAAGTTTTGCCGCATGTGCATCCGTGAATACTACGAGAGTTTCCTGGGCGACGCCAAGAATTTGCAGTGTCCTGTTTGCCATATTGGGCTCTCAATAGATTTGCAGCAGCCCGCGTTGGAGGTCGACGAAGAATTGTTCAGTAAAGGCCTGATTATAAATCGAATCAAATTGGGCACGCACGGCGGCGGTTGGCGTTCTTCAACGAAGATTGAGGCGCTTGTGGAGGAGTTATACAAACTTCGTTCAGACAAACACACAATCAAGTCGATTGTGTTTTCGCAGTTCACGTCGATGTTAGACCTTATAGAGTGGCGGTTGAAGAAAGCCGGTTTCGAGACTGTTAAGCTCCTGGGCTCGATGACACCGCAGCAGCGTGATAATACCATCAAACATTTCATGGAGAATACGCTGGTGGAAATTTTCTTGGTGTCGTTAAAGGCCGGAGGTGTGGCGTTGAATTTGTGCGAGGCCTCGCAGGTGTTTTTGATGGACCCATGGTGGAACCCTAGTGTCGAGTGGCAGTCCATGGACAGGGTGCATAGAATCGGACAGAAACGGCCCATCCGTATCACGCGGTTCTGTATTGAAGACAGTATCGAGCTGAAGATCATCGAGTTGCAGGAAAAGAAGGCCAATATGATCCATGCCACCATCAACCATGACGATGCGGCCGTGAACCGCTTGACCCCAGACGATCTTCAGTTCTTGTTTATGAATTAGTATCTCCAGGTGAAAGTGTGAACTGTTAGAAAGTTCAAATGGTGGGGTTCTGGAATTGACGGATAACAGCTTGCAAGAAAATGCTAGCACTTATCTGTATACGGATAGCGAAGCACATGTTGTTGTATAAAATTCGTTGTTACAAAGTGCTCAATTTCACTGTTGTTCCGAAAACATCACTAGCCATCAATTTTGGAAGCTGAAATGATGAAAGGTGACCATTTATCGTATTTATAGGATGTCGGCAGCTTTATCCCTACTGAACTGTAATCAAGAATTATAAATAAGTCAAATCTTCGCATCTTTCGTATCAAGAAAGTTGGCACTTCATATTTGCATTTCTGTATCGCTTGGCTGTTCATTGTAGTCGAACCATATGAGTCTAGAATCTAGCCCCGGTTCCATCAAGTAGCGTTTGTGAAAATTCCATTTTACATCTGAATTTTCCAATCGAATTGCAATACCAATAGATCACAGTTGGACTCGTAGTGATTTGCAGTCGAATTTAGTCGGTGCTTAAGTCCGAATATACGAGTAACATGAATAGTTAGTCTCCTACCGAATGTAGCTATCTAGTTTCTGCTTCCATACAAGAAAGATTCTCGTTTCTCAACAAGAAAGTGGAAAAAAATAATGAAACTATGAAAAAGAATTACAACCCTAAGTCTTGACCCGGTGTGAATTCACCGGTTTGTTATTCGGGACGTGACCAATATCTGTTCCTGCCATGGTAAAGCTCGCCCTCACAACATGTCCAAAAGGACGTCTTCTTTTTGATCAAGTGATAACCGAAATAAAGCAATAAAATCTCATCACTGCAAAAAAAATTATCATGTCGAACAATTTCAATCGTCACCATGCTCGCCTGTTTTAAGGCTTTAGGCCAGTGTTGTTCAAATGGATCGATTTCGCATTACGCCGACAGAGTTTTTACGTATCGTATTAACGTCGTAGCGTAAAATTGAAATTACGTTGCGGAAACGCCAGCCGCCCTCTTATGTTGACGACCAGTTCTACACCATTTATGTAGTATTTGGAAGTATATACAATATTTCAATTGACCCAAATGGGCGAGATCTCAAGGTGTGAGTCAGAGATGCTCAGAAGGCCTACGCTACGCATGCGTAGCTACTTTGCGTACAGTAGTTGCGAAAAATTCTACTCTACGCATACGTAGTGTGAGAATCGGGCTACGCTACTAATGCGTCGCGTAGCGTAGAATTTAGGAAGCTGTGTCTCAAAATTTGGGTATGCATCATGAATGATGTCGTATAGTCTATAGTATTACTGGGAATAGAGACATCAAGCAAGAAGCTCTAATTACAAACGTAAGAAAGTGGTCTAATTAGATGAAGTCAGACGTACAAACATTTGCTCGAAAAAGAGAGCAAGCGAATTCATGGCACTGGTGACCGTGGTCTATTGCAGGAAAATGTTCATACTATCCTCCAGCTCTTTTTCATAATCCGTCACAAGATCGTGGTCAGTGAGTTGCTCAAAGCTTTCTTTCTCTCCCTGAAAAGCTCTAGTTCGGGTCTGGCGTTAAGAAAATCGGAGGTGCATTGCTTGGCAATACTCGTAGTACTTGCCTAATCATACGTGAGAGGAATATTAGGCTTATCTGCTTGAGTGCAACTCATCTGCGGTGTCGTGATACGCGGTACACTTTCTTGGTTTAGGTTCTGATCCTCCTTGAAAGACAAATACACGTTGCTTACTCACTCTGGACCTAAGTTTCGGGCGCATAATCGTAAATAAAGGACTAATATACACAAAGAAAGCCAAATTGAAGCAAGAAAAAATTATGTACGAGCATATGAGCAGTACAAAAAAAAGTATGACGATATCACAGATGTATGCACAATAGTTGATGACAATTTCACCTCAGTGCGTGCAGCGAAGTATGTTTTTGAATTTGGGTTCAGCAAGTAAGGTCGATTCAGAGACCGAAATTGACAAATATTTCAGAGAGCCTCAGGAGCCAGAGGATCAGGATGCCATGGCCTTCTACATGAGTCGCAAGACAATTTACCCTATACTCTATCGTACGGTTAGGGACTATTTTGCTGTTCCAGCAAAGTCAGCGCCCGCAGAATCACTTTTTACTCGTGTTGGTGACATTGTTACAAAAAAGAGAAACCGCATTCTGCCAGGGTCAATCAAGATGATGGCAATACTCAAATCGCAGGGTGCTGTTGATATTTAGGTAAGTACTGGTGATGAACTACAGGCCGAAGAGGAAGTGGAAGGAGACACCTACTGTAGTAAGGTTGGAGTTGATAATGGATTACTTTTGATCGACTACAGTGAGTTTATAGGAGAAACACTGATGAACTTGAATTGTTAGCACAAGCTATAGTTGTGTGAAATCATAAAGTTTATATCTACCTCGAACTTCGAGTTATTCGTTTTTTATCCATGATATCCTATTCTGAGCGTAATAACGCTAAAAGTTGGTTACGGAGACAAAAATTCCAGCGTATCGTAGCGTGTTACGGAAACGTTACAACGTTTCTCATTACGCATCGAATTTTACGTTACGGGCGCGACTACGGTCGATTGAACAACACTGCTTCAGACCAGTGTTGTTAGTCATGGTGGTATTGACTATATTATGGGGTATCATGACTATTCATAATACTTTTGGGTGATATTCATATTATATTATATATTAATTAAATTATGGGTGGGATATTAACTACGCATAATATATCATAACATCTTCGTCCTGAAGTTCGTTGACTCCGGGGATTTAGTGCACCGAGAATTTCATGCACCCCAGTGAGGCCATACAATTCGAAATATACTACTCAGAGGGGCTCTTTACGAGTGCCTTGTGTTCTCCCTCCATGTCGAATGCTTATTAAATGCTGCTATTCACGAAGCAGATCTTTACAGACTTACTACCGATTTACATAAAATTGTGCGGAGCTTAACGTAGCCGAGGCAATCTTGGATCGAGCGAGTCATCCATCTTAAGAGTCTGTTAGTATGCAACTAAATCAAACGATAGATGATGATGCGAAGTTGTGGGGCCATCAGTAAACAAACGTGGTCATCACGCTATTGTTTTACTCGCTTCGAACACGTCATCGGCAAGTCTTCGACATGTCATTGTCTGGTTGTCCTTTCCCGCAGAAGCCCTGGCGGCGCCTGAGCAGCCAAACCCTCCGCTCCATTAGGATAGCAAAATATATTAACTTTCTCATTAACTATATTATAGGACCGCGTAATACTTTTTTGCAATATTAATATTAATATTATAGTCATATTATATTATATTATTATGCGAATATGATATATCACGCGCAAAAAACCAATGACTAACATCACTGCTTCAGACGCTTCAGACTACGGCACTGCTCAGCTTATCGGCACGTGACACTGTATGTGGGTGAGTGAGTCACCTTGAGATTCGCCCTTTTGTCGTGCGCGATAGAACCAGCTTTCGGCGATTGCTCATAACCAAGGAAAGAAAAAAAACTGAATAAAGGTGAAGATATTTCCACGCACCCCGCGAAAACTTGTACGTATACGTATATTCTATTGAGTAGAGCATTTGTTTGCACGCAAATCCACGAATATGCTAGATTTCTGGGTCAAATACCTTGACACGCCGACATTGTCTGTGTTGCCCCACGACTTCTTGAAGCCGTTGAATAACCGCTCGGTGGAGGCTACCAAAACGTTTTCCGTGGCCAATGCCGATTTCGTGACCGGCTTGGCGATTTTTGCAGCACTTATTTTCCGCCTTTCGGGCGACGATGACGTGATCATTGCCACAGACGCCAGCAGCCAAGGTGAGCCGTTTGTCATCCGTGTGTCCGTGGATGCGAAAATGTCGTTTGTGCAATTGTTGGCGAAAGTGCAAAATGAGTACGACAACAACAGCAAGAAACTCGGCCACCACAGCTTGGACGACATTGCGCGTGCCATCAGACAGGAAAAGAATCTTGATTCAAACCCGGCGCTTTTCAAGGTGTCGTTGCAGCACGCGCGGGCGTCGCAGAAGTTGGAGACCTCCGTGCAAGGGTCGGTGCGCGACATGGCCCTTTTCGTTTCAGAAACTGGCGAGTTTCACATTTTCTACAACTCCTTGCTCTACAAGAGCGAACGTATGGACATTTTTGCCGAGCAGATCTCGCAATTCTACGCGCACGTGTCGAAAGACGCCGATGTGGAGATTTCGCGCGTGCCTTTGACCACGCCGGCGCAGAAGAACCAATTGCCCGACCCAACATTGGACTTGGACTGGGCGGGGTACCGCGGCGCTATCCAGGACATCTTCATGGAGAATGCCTTGGCACATCCCGACAAAACTTGCGTGGTGGAGACCAAGCTGTTTTTGGCGCCGGAGCTGAAGACGCGCACATTCTCGTATAAGCAGATCAATCAGGCCTCGAACGTGGTTGGAAACTACTTGAAGAACACGGGTATCAAAAAGGGTGATATTGTGATGATCTATGCCTATAGGGGCGTGGACTTGATGGTCGCCGTCATGGGTGTGCTCAAGGCCGGTGCCACCTTCTCCGTCATTGACCCAGCATACCCTCCTGCGCGCCAAAATATCTACTTTTCCGTCGCCCGCCCGCTGGGTTTGATCGGTTTGGAAAAAGCCGGAGTTTTGGACGAGTTGGTGGAAAACTACATTGAGACAGAGTTGAACGTTATTTCAAGAATTCCACAATTGAAAATCCAAGATGACGGCGAGATTGTCGGAGGCAACGTTGGCGGTAGCGACTGCTTGGCAGAATATCAGCAGTTCAAAGACACTCCCACGGGGGTTGTGGTGGGTCCTGACAACAACCCCACATTGTCTTTCACACTGGGCTCCGAGGGCGTTCCTAAGGGAGTTTTGGGCCGCCACTTCTCGCTTGCGTACTACTTTCCCTGGATGGCACAGCGTTTCGGTCTTTCCTCCAACGACAAGTTCACCATGTTGTCTGGTATTGCGCACGACCCAATCCAACGTGATATGTTCACGCCTTTATTTTTGGGCGCGCAATTATTGGTCCCCACGGCAGACGACATTGGTACGCCAGGCAAATTGGCCGACTGGATGGCCGAGTATGGTGCCACAGTGACTCATTTGACCCCTGCCATGGGCCAGCTTTTGAGTGCCCAGGCCTCCACAGCAATTCCCTCATTGCACCACGCGTTTTTCGTGGGCGACGTCTTAACCAAGCGTGACTGCTTGCGGTTGCAGACACTCGCAGAAAACGTGCACATTGTTAACATGTACGGCACCACCGAAACTCAGCGAGCCGTGTCATACTTTGAGATTGCCAGCAGGACCAAGGATGCTAACTACTTGAAAAACTTGAAGGATGTGATGCCTGCGGGCACCGGTATGCAAAATGTACAACTTCTTGTCGTGAACAGAAACGACCGTGCACAAACATGCGGTGTAGGCGAGATCGGCGAGATCTACGTCAGAGCCGCCGGTTTATCAGAAGGCTACAGGGGTTTGCCCGACTTAAACCGCGAGAAGTTTGTCACAAACTGGTACGTCGACCCTGAACACTGGATCGCCCAGGACAAGCAGAACACCAAACCTGAGGAGGCAAGCTGGCGCGAGGCCGCATGGTTCGGACCCAGAGACCGTTTGTACAGGACTGGGGACCTCGGACGCTATCTTCCCGACGGAAACGTCGAATGTTGCGGCCGTGCCGATGACCAGGTCAAGATCCGTGGATTCCGTATTGAGTTGGGCGAGATCGACACGCATTTGTCGCAGCATCCCTTGGTACGTGAGAATGTGACGCTTGTCAGAAGAGACAAGAACGAAGAGCAGACTTTGATCTCCTACATTGTGCCGAAGGAGTGTCCAGAGTTGCATCAGTTGACTGACGATGTGGAGGAACTGGATGATCCGATTATTCATGGGTTAGCCGCGTATGGTCCTTTGATCCGTGACATCAAGAAGCACTTAAAAAAGAGATTGGCTGCATATGCGATTCCTACCATCATTGTGCCGCTCGTTAAGTTGCCTCTCAACCCTAATGGAAAGGTCGACAAGCCAAAATTACCTTTCCCTGATACGGCGCAATTGGAAGCAGTGGCCAAGATGGCAAAGAAAACCGGTAATCTGGATGAAGAGAGTCTCACTGAATTAGAAACTCTTGTGCGCGACTTGTGGCTCTCTGTGTTGCCGAACCGTCCGCCCACTATCGCTAAGGACGACTCATTCTTTGACTTGGGTGGTCACTCGATTTTGGGTACGCGCATGATCTTTGAATTGCGTAAGAAAGTGCATGTGGATGTTCCCTTGGGCGTTATCTTCAAAAACCCCACTCTTGAGGCATTTGCCAAAGAAGTTGGACTGTTCATGAAGGGCGATGTGGCCGAATTGGCCGACGGCACCAACACTGCCGATGTACAAACTGAAGTCGACACCGCGCAATCCTATTCTGACGATGCCAAGCAGCTTGCAACTTCCGCTTTGCTTGAAAAGTACCCCTCTTTGGAGGCGCTTGATTTTTCGAAACCAATCAGTGTGTTTGTTACCGGTGTCACTGGATTCCTTGGCTCGTTCATTCTCAGGGACCTTTTGGACTGCCGCACGGCCACATTCAAGGTGTATGCCCACGTGAGAGCATCCAATAAGGAGGCAGGGTTCGAGCGGATTCGCAAGACAGGAAAAACGTACGGAATCTGGAAGGACGAGTGGGCGTCACATATTGAGGTGGTCTTGGGTGACTTGGCCAAGCCACAATTCGGTATGGAGTCTGCAGAGTGGAAAAACTTGGCAGGCTCTGTCGACGTCATCATCCACAATGGTGCCATGGTGCACTGGGTGTACCCTTACGCCACTTTACGTGACGCCAATGTGATTAGCACAATTAATGTGATCAATTTATGTGCTACTGGCAAGCCAAAATACTTTTCGTTTGTGTCATCCACATCCACGCTTGATACAGACTACTTCTTCAATGCGTCCGACGAGCTTACTGCCCGCGGGCTTCCTGGAATCCCTGAGGCTGACGACTTGACAGGATCGGCATCAGGATTGGGTACGGGATACGGCCAGTCCAAATGGGCCGCCGAATACTTGGCCAGACAGGCTGGCGAGAGAGGTCTCAAGGGATGTATCACGCGTCCTGGTTATGTCACCGGGTTCTCACAAACAGGCGCGTCAAACACGGACGACTTCTTGTTGCGTTTCTTGAAAGGATGTGCGGAGTTGGGCCAGTATCCAAACATCACCAACACCATCAACATGGTGCCAGTGGACCACGTTGCGCGCGTGGTGGTCGCCACTGCCTTGCACCCTCCACAACGTGACCATTTGGCGGTGGCACACGTAACGGGCCACCCAAGAATCACATTCAATCAATTCGTCGGAAGCATGCGTGTATACGGATATGATGTCGAGCGCACGGACTACCCCACGTGGCGCTCAGCGTTGGAAAAGTTTGTCGTGGAGGAGTCGCAAAGTTCGGCGCTTTTCCCCTTGTTGCACTTTGTCTTGGACAACTTGCCCCAGGACACGAAGGCCCCGGAATTGGACGATGCTAACGCAGTGAAATCTTTAAACGAAGATGCTGTGTTCACGCAGCAGAACGTTAGCTCGGGTGCAGGAGTCGAGGAGGATACCGTGGGGGTCTACATTAGTTACTTGGTCAAAATTGGATTCTTGCCCGCGCCGAACAGTCAGGGTAAGGCTTTACCCGCAATTGAGTTGAGCGACGAGACGTTGGCTCTCATCACGTCGGGCGCCGGTGGCCGTGGTTCCGCCAACTAGGCAAATCCACATTTTCTGTACAAAGACAATAATGAATAGCACTACTATTTGAGATGCGAATGCAACAGTGGTGATCGAACGTATAATACTTGTCATACGCACATCAAAGCCTTCTTTCTCTTCTCCTTGAATCTAATATTTCACCATCAAATTCTGAAGCTACCTTCCCCGGATTTGGCCTGTTATAGCATCCTGCATACAGGTCTGAGAAGAGAAGATATAGCATGAATTCTGCCTTCACTGATAAGTTCAGACATATACACTATTTTGACCCTAAACCTATTGGTTGAAGGTACATTACTAGACAATATCTACAATAGAGCAAAATTGACCGAAGTTTCTGCTTGCAAGCATATTTTACCGCGCAAAATTTCAAGGACTCCAAGACATTCTCAAATACGACGAAAAATCCAACTTGGGTATCCAAGATCACAAAAGCATATACCATGACGATGCTGTATACACATATAAAAACGCACACGGGTTCTGAAACACCTCTTGAGCAGTCTCCCGCACTTTCCCGGCCAAAGTCCACCCAAGATACGTCCCACGACTCGTTCATCGGATTATCGCTGCCGAGCCGGCCTGGGTCTGCGAGAACACCACAAGCTTCGGCGAGAATCAACTCCAAAACGCACTCTCGGAGCAGCAGCATAGACGCAGAAAGCGACGGTAATGTTTCGATGAAAAAACGGCTCGTGGAACAGTTCTACAAGATGGGCGCGAAGGCCAAACCGGTGCGGGCACCGGAATCCCGCGGAAGCGCCGTGTTTGGTGGTTCCTTGCCCGAAAGCTTCCCCGCCTTTGCTGATAATAGTGCCGGTGACAGCACGAGAAACTCTTCTGGTGATCTTGTCATTTTGCCGTTTGATTCCGGCACGCTATCGCCGAATGACTGTGCGGATTTACTCTTAAATATCACTACCGAGAAGGCCGAGCTCGAGCTCGATGAAATCACCCGTGTGGTGAATGAGGCGGCCTTGCAACTTATGCGCCGTCCCCTGTTCACTGACCCTCTCCCAAGCGGGAAGCTTCAGCTTGAGGCGGTCGAAACCCACCTCCGAAGTCTACAGAACTCCGTCACCAATTTGGAGACGGAACTAACTGAGGCAATTGCAGGTGCTAAGGCTCAATATCACGAGCAGACGCGCCGTAGCGTGGCTAAGGTCTCTCAACTTCGCGAGCTTCTTTTGTCTCTAGCATCACGCGTAGAAATGGCGAAAACACACATGGCTGAGAGCCGAGAATTGCTCGAAACAGAAATCGGCGCCAAGATCGCAGTTTTGGAGCGAATCGCGGCGCGTTTCGAGCAATATGACCGTCATGTGCGCCACCGCCGTGTGCGACAGGCCGTGATTGTCTCCAGCCTCGCTGCAGTTGTCTTGGCGGTTATGTTTGCCGCTAAAATATTCAGTTGAAAACTCGCTTAGGGATGTACGGGTTTGTGATGGATACCTTGTCGGAAGCATTTCGTTGGAAGACAGTCATACTCTCGGTAGACGGTATACGAAAGGTTTACGGTGCATGGCGCTGATGTATGTATAATTTGCATCAATCACTATACCCCTGCAAGCGCCCAAAGAATTGACTAGCATGCGAAAACAGAAAAAAAAAACCCTTATACATTAATTGTCAGCGTTGCATTTCGGTGTGTCACATTCGATTCCTCGGGTTCTGGAAAGTGGAGCCTATAAATATCTATAGCCGGGCATTTCTCGAATTGGTATGAGCTAACTTCGACGCTATCAATGATAATCCTGTAACGTCATGTGTGAGTAGTTGGTCAGCTCAATCGGATATGAAATATGGGCTCATTAGCGAGGCCATGGCTAGAAGGCCGTGTAAGGAAAATGCGGACACAGCCCAAAAAAAACTTAAAACTCACTTCATGTTACGCTTATCATGCATGTATTCGACCCGGTCGTCCCGTGAAGCGTGCATGGTGTCACTCATTGACCTTGATGAATGATCTTAATTCATTGATTTTCTCTAGAATTCTTCCCCCAAGAACTATAAAGAGTGTTCAAATTTCCTTGTGATAGGCCATATTCCCACGCCATCAAATTGTGCAATTCCCAGACTGACACAAGGGTCAGCTGCAAATCTCGGTATCGGCCGATTAGAGGTTTGCAAAATCGTGTATGAACTGTATGCCCGCGATTCCTGTATACATTCATTGTGGTACAAAAATCCCAATCACCTGATTCTTTGCTGTTCCCCGCCATGCCTTCTCCGTGATGCTACCCGCCGTTCATAATGTCGCACACTTATGCCAGCTGTAATTATGTGTTTATCCAATCACTGGCGTGGATATGGCGCTATCAGCAGAGGAAATGGCGAAAAGAAAAGAAAAACCCAAAACAATGACACTTCGCCTGGCGTTTTCACGTTTTAGCGGCTAGTTGCCTGCCCGCGCACTCTTATTAATTGCCCGTTTCGTTTCAGCAAACCGGAGCATGCGCGAGGGTTGCGATCGGGCAACTAATGTAAACGAATAAAAGAATAGGTGGAGTCAACAGATATTGGTTAGAGGCAGGACAATTACGGCAAACGGAGGGCGAGGAAAGAAAAGAAAGGGTGTGATTCTGTCCATAGAGAGACTTGGAGGGAAAAAAGGGGCTAATTCCTAACACCTGAAATGATTAGCGCTAAGTATTGGGAACTGCTTGTGCGCACAGCCAAAAATCTAAAGACTTTATACGATATGCAAATTCGTTCCATAAAATCGGATCATTTGCCGTCATGCTTTTCCTCCTCGCATCTTTAAATCCCCCCCAAGAGATCCCCTTTTCGTTCACATTGCCGGAAACACCAAACATGGTGGCCGAACAAACAATCCCGAGTGTCACGTGACTCACACACAAGGATGAGTGCATGCAAGGCAGGGGAAAAAAGCAATTTTTGCAATTAAGCCAAACCATAAATTTCTTTTTTCGCACGCTCCATGCAGGCCGCAACGTGCTGTTTTGCTTGTGCGATGAGGCGCTTCAAGGCCCTATCGAGTCTATTATCATCTATAACACTCGCCGAAACGCCAATTCCCGCCCGATCCACAAATTATTTCTAACTTTAAACCTTTCTTTTTACGTCGAGTCTTCGGCTGTTGAATCCAATTGCGCATAACTTACCCTGGTGTGTGTGTCACGTGTCTTTCATACAAATCAAGAATCTGCGGCACATTTCTCAGCCTGACTCTCATTCAAGCTAGAAATCTGGAAACATCACGAAAACGCGAGTTAAGATTTGCTCAAGGATATTTTCGAGGGTCGTTATAAGCTATACACAAGCATTGAGTGCATCTGTTTGCTCCAGATCCCGTCTTTTCTTCATTTCGGTGTGATCACTCCACTTATACCCCATTCTGATCCAACAGAACTTGTGCTTCCCTTCTATTTTTGACAAAACCATCATATACCCGAAGAAAAACGCGCGTTTCACTGTCATTGACACTATTCCCGCGAGCTCATAGCGAGATTTGAGTCCTAATTCTACATCCGGAGATAACGCGCGATCACACCCCAACTTAACTCCGGCTCGACTTTCTTCCCCACAAATGGCCGAAGTCTTCCATATTTCCGCGAAACATACGTTTCACGTGCCACACGCGGTTCGTGCGGCGAAAACAAGGCACCTCGCGGCATTGGCGCCGTTGCTCAGGGCGTTCTTCAAGCGTGGGAACGACGAATGCGATGAAAGCGGTGCTACGGTGGTGGTCTTACACCCCACAGAGCGGCACAATGTGAGTGAGAATGCGACGATGTTCACCGAACTAGATTCGCTCTCGTTTGATGATAAGGTGCTCCTTCTCCGGTACTTTTTTAGCCACATGAACTTGATCGTGGTTTCCGCTGCAGACCTTCTGGACGCCGGTTGTGTGGCCGAGCTCAACACCGCCATAGATAAGATTACAGCTCTAATGAAACACAGGATCCTGCGTGTGGCCACGTGGACCGGTACGGGGATCAATATCAACGACGCGTATCTGCGGGCGAAGTTACATCCCGTCGGAGAACAAGTACAGATCTCCGAGATAGTGGCAACGATGTCGTTTCTCGTGCACCACCATGCCAATATGTCTCGTGCCACAACTGAGCAGGTTGTGGCGTTGAAAGAGGTGATTTTGCGCTCGCTAGATTTCCGCCTGTTGCTCGAAAATCATGCTCCTGCCAGGCTTTCCCAGCTATGTAGCGTGGTGGGTCACTGGGCGTTCCCTGCACACGCACTCTCGAACGACGATCTCGTGTATTGTATCTATATCATGCTCGAATTTGCCTTGAGTCACTTGCGCTCACAGGAGGTGCCGCCAAACTTTCAATTCCCGTCTTCAAACGAGCTTTTTGCGTTGGTTTATATGGTACGCGACACGTATAAAAACGGCAACCCGTTCCACAACTTCCGCCATGCAGCAGACGTGCTTCAGGCGTGCTTCCACTTTCTCGTGCGGTTGAAATGTCTTCCTGAGTTTTCCCAGCTCGAGCTCGATCCTCGGGCCGAAGCCGAAACGATGGGAAAAGCTGAAAATACCTCCAAACACACAAAACTCGTGGCAGTGGCCGAGTCCGACGCCGATTTGAAGGTCGAAAACGCGTCTGTGGGTCTGGAATGTCCCTTACTTAGCCCGCTTCAGACTCTCGGGCTTCTTGTTGCCGCATTGGGCCATGATGTGGGCCACCCTGGCGTTACAAATGCGTTCATGATCAAATATCATTCGCCGACGTCGCAGCTTTTCGGAGAACGGTCCGTTTTAGAACTGTTTCATGCGTCTGTGTTTGTAAACAAGATCTTGGAGGTGAATTGGCCGAGCCTTTTGGAGTCTGAGACCAGCTACGATCCCAGGGCATCGTTACTGCTCAAAACCCTCATTATCAATAGCATTTTTGCCACCGATATGGCGGAGCATTTTGAGTACATTAGCAAACTCAAGGGATTGAGCCTCTCGCTGGCAGAACAAAGCAACGAGCGCGTCAAATTGATCTGCTCCCTACTTATAAAGTGCGCCGATATTTCAAATGTGACCCGCCCGCTCCGGGTCCTGTCCCAGTGGGCACTGGTGCTCTCGCAAGAGTTTTCGGAATTGGGAACCCTAGAAACTGCGATTCAGCGCGGCGACTCGCTGTTTGGCGACGTTTCATATGAGCCATTACCTTCGGATTTGGATGATATCTTGAACATGTATCCTGATCTTCAAAAGGGCCAGATCTTCTTCATCCGAGCGTTTGCTGATGGCTTATTCAGCAGCATCGTCAAGCATTTTCCGGAGTTGCAGTACACGGCAGACCTTATTGATGAAAATAATCAGTTCTGGTTGCGCCGAGTCGAACAGCACCAGAAACACGATTCTGAGCAGTGATTCTGCTACAAACTTTGCATGTTTATATACTTATTCTCCGGGCACTTTCCGGGCTCCTTCCCGCCCGCCGCCCATCCCTGCATTCTCGCCGTTGGCGCGTACTTACATTAATAGATTATCCCTTCAAAGACGTGTATGTATGTAGTCTGGTGTGAGATGAGACGCAAGTTGACAAAATAGTGGGATTCTGACTCCTACGCGGGAGTAGAGAGTGGCATTGCCGCTTCAGGTGAAATCGTTGAGGGGTCCGGAGAAAAGAGAATCAAATGTGGAAATTTTGAGGAACCCCAATTCCCTTAGTCAACTCTTCTGATATGGCCTCGAATTTCGGTCAGCCAGCGAGATCAGTGGTCAGGTAAAAGGCATTGGAAAAGACTGGATAAAAGGCATGTGAATTGGAAAAAAAATTATGCAGAATTAAAGCACATTTATCCCAAAAGGGAAGTGACTCCGGTATAGAGATTTACGATGATTTGACTAATAAACACTGTGGCGATTGAAGAGACTTATGACATCCACTCACCTTCATATTCAAAAGGCATACATATATGCTCCACTGCAGTAAAGAGACATAAGCATGTAAAGTTTGTACCTGGCGAAAATGAAAACAAGGCCATTACCAGAAATTCCGGAAACTAAACTGTCCCCTCAGAGTATTTGTCTACTCAGGATGACGGACGGCATATCACTTAAGAGGACAGTAGATGTTGGAAAACCGTTGGCTGATTTAAATGGATATGTTTTTACTCTATTTAAAAAAATATGGCCTCACTAGGGGAGGATCATGGGTGTGTGCTCAAGTCTATTCGAATTTAACCAACTGCTTTCTTCATTGCTTCTTTGCGATCGCCTAATGACTCGTGCGATATTGATAGACTAAATTTATCAAACAATAGACTTGAACTAGGTTAAATTTCGTAATTTCTTTTGTCTTATCCATTGGATACGAAAAAGGGGGAATGGTAATAAAATGAGGCCGAGTCATAGAAGCTTGTGATATGATGGAGAAGGAGTTTATGTTTCACGTCTATGCTTGCCTGATGCTGGCTGAATCTGGTCTTTTCCTGCGTCAAAGTGACTGAATAAACCTTTCAATAATACGAAAAAGATTAATAAAACTCGTTTCAGACCACAAGTTGAACAAATTTACAGCCAAATGTATCTTCATTTCTTGTGGTGGAGACACCGCATCAGAATGTTGGGAGAAGCATAATTCGACGCACATTTGACAAATATTCAATTCTTTTTTGAGGAAATACGCTCAAGCTTTTATTTCTGATCTTATCAATGCACAAGCGAGTACATTTCGAATCCTTCAACTCAAAATTCAAGATGACTGTCTGAGACTCTGGTCATGTGAGAAAGCAGCTCGAGAAGACTGACCATGTAGGGAATTGATGGCTTTGATATAAATATGTTCCAAATTTTGAGATATTTCGCGTTCAAACACCATTCGGATCATTTTTTGACCCCAAATTTCAATTGGGGATTTTCACATAGCTGATTTTCGTAACATATGCTCTACCAATGACCGGGACTTATAAGCATGCCGTATCTTCCGATGGCTCAAATACTAATATGGAATCACTTAAGCCAAAGGATATGCAAGTGACAAACTTTGTTTGCTTAATAGCGAATCGAGACTTATGAGGGTCTGGGTGTCTCATATAGTAATCATTATCGTGCAGAATTATGTAGTGTAATCATCCTCTTTCTGGTCCATTACGTGAGAGCCATTAGCTGTATAGTTAAGCTTGACATGGCAGATAATCAAGCATAATTTCCATCGTTTATGTCCAGCTTTCAACACATGCGATAATACTAGAGGGCATGTATTTCGGAAATAAGCACCAAAGGGAACATATTTCAGAATTACCGTATGACACGTGTGTTTCCAGGTAAGATTCAGGCTGGTGTTTATGAAATGCTATGACGTAAGCGATTTTGAAAGAGGTAATGACTACTTCAAACAAGCTACAAGCTTTCTCGAAACCGAGAAGAACTCAAAGTAAAATATAACCGTATTAGCCAATCCCCATCAAAACATACGGGCCATCGAAGACTCGTCTCGTTCTGCATATAGTCGCGAATCTTTTGACACGACATTTTTGCGTTGTCGCGTATGTGCTTCACGTGACTGGCTCGACTGGCGGGTGCGCGCAGCAGACATCTGGCACTTTTTCTTACCTTTTTCTTCTCCAGACCATTTGTCAATATCATACCCTTAGTGAAAGAGCATTGATTGTTCGGACACTGTTGTTTTGGGTTTCTGCAGGCACAGTCAAACGATTGGCGTTAATTTTAGTGACGGAATTATATTGGCATTTCTTAAAGAGGCAGGCCCATCGCACCCACGTCAAGTGATCACACTTCCATCACTCAAAACGTTGGTTGCTGAATTCTGGCGAGGCAGTAAGTGATACTCTTTCAGACCTTCACAGACGTATCGGCGAATTTTTCGATTCTGGAAACCGGAAATTAGCCGCCAGGTACGCAGACGCGTTTTTACAGCACTCTGACGAGTTTTTTTGCTGCAAGAAAAAATTATACGCGAATCACCCAAAATGGACGGAAACCCAGAATTTCTTGGCAAATCTTTTCTGGACAGCCCCATAAAGCTCTCGCAGCTGCCGGTGGAGGCGCTGCAGGTGCACTTTTCACAACTGAGTACATTGCCGCAGGGGTGTCAAGTGCAACGGAATCAGAGCGTCGGCTACAATTTGCAGCAAGAGTTTGAAGCGCTCAAGGCCGACTTGGACTTGGACTTAAGCTTCTCAAATGACATGTTAGCCGCCGGGCCTGGTGCGCCAGGCTCAAGTGAGCACGGTATCGAATTCCAAACCGGAACTAGCCGTGTTATGGGGCAATCCGCGCTGCTGGTCTTGCTGAGTACATCTGCAGCTGCCAATGGCTTCTCAACGAGCCCCGTGGACTCCGCGGCAAGCTCTAAGATTCTGTCTGGCTCGGGGAATGCGTCCCGCGCTTTGTCAGGTGGCCCTAGCCTCTTAGCGCCAGCGGCTAATTCCCCTTATTCCATGAATGGGCCAAGCTTGAGCCAGAATCATTTGACAGGAATCAACAGTCATCTCTTGCTGGAGACATTGGTACGTGATAGCACTCTCTCGCCGCCCGCGGGCGGGGTAGGCACAACGGGGCTTTCATCGTTCTTGCACAAAAATAGCGGGTTTGCAGCTCTGCTAGGGGGTTTGCCCAGTCGGCCACAGCTGGTTAACGATTTTTCGATGATGCCGCGCAGCCAGCCTTTCTCCCGAATGCAGCCCCTGGGCAACTTTTATACAGACATGATGGCCCACACGAGCTGGATAGAGACGTTGAATCCACAAGAGATCGTGGCGATGTTGGACTACTGGTGCAACAACTTGCCCTTTGATATAATACTTACAATGAAGCTGCGCTTGCACAACCACTTGAGTCTGGGCATCTCGGTGCCTTCAGCGCCTCAGGTATTCAATAAAGTCGACACCTACCCGCAGTACCAAACCGACTTTGTCAATGACATGGAAAATTTGTCTTTCAATGACCTGCTGGCCGGCCTGGCGCTTTTGCAGCCAAAGCCGAAAGTGAACGGCTTCAAGAGCCACTTGTTTGCCGAGTCAAAAGTACCGCGTCCGAAACTGGCTGACCCGACGCTTCATACCCGCACAGCGCAGCCTTCGCACCCCGGCGAGCGCGCCCGCCTGCCAACATCTCATTTGTACGAAAAGACGAATTTTCTCCAGCTAGCCGCAGCATCCCATGTGCCGCACCAGTACGGTGCTGGAATGCACGTATCTGCGGGCAATGACGATGGTTTTGATCACTCGGCAGCGCACAAAATGGGCGCCCTCGCGACGATCAACTCAAGGGTCGCATTGGACTGTAACCGAAAGCCGTTTCTGTCTGTTTCGCGTGGTCATAGTGCCGCGGCGTACGAGGAGCTGCTTCACAGACAAAGCAACTCGCTGTCCGTTCCGGCAAACACACAAAAATACTCTGTGGCAGCCATGGGCGGGCAGCTTAAAAAGAAGGAGCTGGATATGCTGTTGAAGCCAAAAATTTCCGCCCCTCTGACGCCCGTCAATAGTTCGCTGATGCCGCCGGAGATCATTGACATGGATTTGTTGACGAATATTCCAGCGTGGCTAAAGATCCTTCGCTTGCACAAGTACACGGACTATTTGAAGGATATGCGCTGGCAGGACCTTGTGGAACTCAGTGACGAGGAATTGGAGGCCAAGGGTGTAAAGGCATTAGGCGCTCGGCGCAAGTTGCTCAAGGCATTCGAAGCAGTGAAGTTGTCTCAGGCGTAGACGCCTGCAGATGATATGAGGAGCCCAAAGAAAGTTTTGAGGGGGGTAGGAGAATTCGAGCAAAAAAGTGTCTGCCTGTAATTCAAGGAAGCCAAGGTGTTTGATACGCTGATGCCCTTCCTGGTGATCAGGTGGACTGGAAATATTAAGACTTTTTAATAGATATGATTGCACGATTATCCAGAGTGAAAGAAGGGCTGAATTTCCGATTTGTTTCAAACCATTGCGGTCTGTTCCATAAAGTTGATTTACTCCCTTGGCATACATCAACGTTAGATTTTCCCCTCGAGGTTCCCAAGTAATCATGGACCGGTGCCTAAAGTGGTAAACTTGCAAATCACTTACCTACAACTGTGAAATGTACGGAAATGCATTGCCAAGAACAGAAATGAAGTTTGATTGTCATTGTTCCCGGCTTAAGGTTTTTATTATATGTATTTGAAGCATCACTATTTGGATTCATAGTGTTCTACTTGGAACTTAACGTTGTGTTTGTGGCGTACCGAACTCTAATATTCGAGGTGGACAAAAGCTGCAGGTCAATTACGTACTTCAATTTACTTCATTCTTACGTGCAGTGTATACAGGTGATCGCTTACCATAAGGAATGATACGGATACTTTTTTCCGTGGCATGTCGTTGATTAGTAAATAAGGGGTCACTTGTGCAAATAAAGTGATGTATTTCTGCCAGAGACCAACCAGAAACGCACCAGGCGCGTGAATTCAGGCGCTGGGTCGGCCTCACCACATGGAATATAAAGCACGTGTGACTGTCGGCGAACAGATCAGAAATCACGCCGGAATTAGCCTCGAAATGGCATGAAGTTGAAATAAAACAATCAGATTCGGCGAATTCATATCAAAAAAGCCGAATTAGGCCAGAACAGGCAAAACAGGCCTAAAATAACTTGTATTCTTCGAACCTCTTCACTAGACAATGACACAGCACGAGTTTGTCTTCTTCGCCTGCTTATAAAACATGCGTGACGACAGCGACAAGGCCTCTGACTTATCAACCAACGAATCGAGCTTCTCACCACGCTGTAAGACACTCTCGATCGTCTTGTGTAACACGATTTTTGTCTCGTCCAACTCCTGCTGCACCTTCATGATCAGATCCGCCTGGCTAGGGTCCTGGTACTTCTTAATGTATGCATCCAAGCTGTCAAAGCGTAAGGCCAGCGATGTTTCTGTCACGTGGCTCCACTGGCTCGCCGGATGCAACGATAAGTACTCCTCCAAGATCTTGTTAATAAGCGTATATGCCGGTCTTACCGGGTACTCCTTGTCGGTGATTACCACACACGATAAGCCTTCTGTGCGCGTATACGTGTGCCCCACGTAGTTGCCCTCCTCGATGCTCTGTCTCTGGCCCGCGGGCGTTCTCTGGGCGACTGTTTCCGAAAAAAACGTCATGAATTGTGCCACTGACAGCCGCTCGAAAAACGAGAACTGTGCGAGGTCGCTCGCCGCGGAAAGCTCGACGGCCTTTTCGCCGACCTTCAAGATACCGATATAATAGATTTTCATGGCGTGAATCGGGCGTTTGTGTGGAAAAATGTTGGTGTTGAAACGGGCTCGTTGTGATCCGCCAGCGGTTGCTGTGAGTTTCAGGTCACGTGATACGGGCCAGGGCCCGAGCAATGGATTGGAAAAGCGAGACGGTACGCCATACAATGGGATAAAATACAATAAGGTGCTAATTAATTGAGCGAAATTCGTCACATTTATGACACTTTTTGCAATTATCTGGTATATTTATATCTGTTTCTGGGTCATTCATGGTTGTACGCTTTGTTGATGGTGCGTCCGAAAACGGCGCATTCACACTCATAGCCGCGCCCCGCATCAAGGTTGGAGGCAGGCGGCCTGTGCGGCCCGGCACCACGATCCCTCTCGCCAATAGACGATAGTGTGATATTTATGGAGATCTTACGTATAGGTGTGGCTTATTAGTTTTTCCTAATCCACAACTCGAAAAAATGTTCTGAAACACAAAAAAGAAGAAAAGAAAGAAAAGAAAAAAAGGGCCAATTCAGAGGAACTATTTGCTCTGTCGACACGCACGATCATATCCATACCGATTGTGAGACCACCAAGGACATAGCAGCGGGAGAAACAGTGTTGTGGTGAGAATCGACATTTCTTGTGGTGTTGCACGTGGGCGCGCAATCTCGCATAAAAAATGGCCGTACTTTCACGTAACAAGTAATCGTAAGCCCCAAAAATTGTCTTGGTTGTTCATACTTGTAACCCAAAACATTGCCGTTAGCCGTAAGTAACTGTTGGATTATATGCAACACCGTGTTTAATGCGCTAGTACACAGGAAATTACAGTTGGTAGAGTACCCAGGTCTTAAAATGGTTCAACCCGATGTAAATTGGGCGTACGTCCATGTATCTATTTTATATAGTCAACTTGACGCTTAGGGAAAAAGGAAGGATCTTTCTCCCGCGGAGATGGAGAAGATTTCTCCCAGTGATCGCGCACTATCGTCGGTGGTGCCTCAACCATCTGCGTTACAAATCTCTTAAAAACCAACAGTAACACGAACCGTTTAGGTTTTAGAGCAATTTGTTTTTTTTTGTTTTTTGCTTTTCGTGACCAGAAATGTAACCCGCTTGTTGAACTACACAATTATCTTTCTGGAAGTTTTCGGTGTCGAATCATGGTCTCACCAGCTTTATAAGGATGGGGAGGGGGAAGAGGGATGTTATCACCATCATTCGTAAAGGATGCCAGTCTTTCCCTTCATTCAGCTTTTTATTGTTTAGAGCAGACGTATGCGAGTGGTTTTGTCTGTAGATATATAGTTTTTTCCCTTTTATTACGATTTTTTTTATTCAAGAAAATGACAGAAATACACTTTTCCCAAGTCGAGTTTTAGTTGCATTCTCCTTGTTTTTCGTTCATTAGTAACAACGAACAACTCTTGAGCACACCCTTACGATTACGTGCGCGATTTGTCCATTTCTTAAAATATGTGCGTCTTTCTGAGGCCTGCGCGCGTAATCATGTACGTTTTTGGTGCCAATACACGTTTTTACGAGTGATTTCGCAACACTGCATCATGCGGGTATCCCCAAGAAGTACAGCCATAATCCATTAGGGCGATTTTTTTTTTTTGCTTGATACATCTGATAAAGGACTGGGAGTTACCTAACTCCCCACAAAACTATACATGAATTTATATAAAACCCTAGTCAGCTTTGCTGCCTTGCCTCGCATTAATATTTTGGCTTGGCTACGTATGAGAATTAATTAGGTTGTCATGGCCCTAAAAGGTGTACTTCCTTCACCTGCTGCTTCAACTCTCGCGACAGAAAGGTCAGTAATGTTAGCCCATCCGGTGATTCGCTCCGTCTTCGAGAGTATACCTTCTTGACAGTCTTGAAAACTCGATGACAACCTAGTCAAATCTCATACGCTGCCACGCCAAGATACTTACGCAAGGCATGATAGCGAAGCTGGCTGCGTAAGAAAGAATAAAAAAATTAAAAAAAGGAGAAAAGAAGGAGAAAAGAAGATATAAAAAAAAAGAGAGAAAAAACAAAACTTGGTGGCAAGAGAGGGTCCAAGAACTCAGTTCCATTTAAGTTCTTTTTGACCCCAGTCAAGGGATCTTCGAAACCTTCGAGAAAATACAAATTATTTTTCAAGAGAGTCATAAAGATTCTTTCACGTGCGCATTGCGTGCTGGCCAGGGCTATCAATAATTTCATAGTTCTGTCAGAGATGCTCAAAAGGCCTACGCTACGCATGCGTAGCGTGAAAATCGGGCTACGCTACTAATGCGTCGCGTAGCGTAGAATTTAGTAAGCTGTGTCTCAAAATTTGGGTATATATCATGAATGATGTCGTATAGTCTATAGTATTACTGAGAATAGAAACATCAAGCAAGAAGCGCTAATTACAAACGTAAGAAATTGGTATAATTAGATGAAGTCAGACGTACAAACATCTGCTCGAAAAAGAGAGCAAGCGAATTCATGGCACTGGTGACCGTGGTCTATTGCAGGAAGATGTTCATACTATCCTCCAGCTCTTCTTCATAATATATCGCAAGATCGAAGTCAGTAAGTAGCTCAAAGTTTTCCTTCTCTCCTTCAAAAGCCCTAGTTCGGGTCTGGCGTCAAGAAAATTGGAGGTGCATTGCTTGACAATACTGGTAGTACTTGCCTAAATGGAACACCTAACATGGCGCGTCTGATAATCTAAGGCACGCAATTCGCGACTTCACGGCTCGGAAAGAATGCTGGGCACGCATACCAGGGGCTGTTCGAAAATTAGCCATTGAAATAACCTTAAAACCGGTTATCTATCCATATAGATATTATACTGCATACAATCTCTACTCTCTCTACTCTACGCTACTCCGTAGCTACGCTGAGAGCCAGCGTATGCGTTGCGTAGAGTAGAGAGCGTAGCTACTCAGTAGCGTAGCGTATTAAATTCTCTACGCGGCTACGCACTTTTTGCCCATCTCTGAGTTCTGTGAAGGGCCAGGTAAACAATTCTGGCACTCCGAATTGATTTTTTATGCAGAATAAATTTGAATACATACAAAAACATAAAAAGCTTCAATAAGCAGGTTTTCACAGGTCCGTATGAGCTTAATCAGATGGGAAGGTAGACAAATTCTCGGCAGACGCCACTTATAAGAGCAGTCGTATCTTGAGTCCTTGACCCTGCTGTGTACGCAGCTGGGAATGACGACATAGTGATGTTTCGCAGCTGGGAATGACGACATAGTGATATTTCGCAGCCATCATTATCGAGACCATAAACTTCGAGACAGATTTACAGTTATTGGCATGATTTTGATGATTTGAACAGTTTTTGCTTGCTGGAATCTAGATATTCATTATATCATTTGAGTGCCAGGTTTCTCAGAGCTTTCAGTTTCACTGACACCGAAATATGGATGCTTGTTTATCCGCTTCACATGAAGGGTTCTTTGTCAAGAGACAATAAAACCACTTTCAGCAAGAAGATGGAGCTTTGTCAGAACAAAGACGGAACTCTTCTTGACAACATCAATGGGTTTATTGACTATCTTGTGTTGAAGTAAATCTTTGCAAAGGCAAATCAGGGGCAAGTCCCAACGAAAGAGCACTTGCCCCAAGAGAATAACCTCCATGCATCGAATAAATTTGTCAGGTGCATATCCGAAGTTGAGAGGGAAGTCTGCCGGAAATGAGGAGCTGCCATCGGAAGAGAAATCAAAGGCGTTATCGGGAATGCCTGATAGCAATAATCCCGCGACTGGCAAAGCTGCTGCGTCGTCCGACGATTTTGAGGACTTAAACTCGGATAATCAATTATATTCAAGTGATTGTATCGACTGTAAGTTCTCTTCGAATCGCGGTATCACAGACCATATGGTCTGCTACCCAAGGTGGCTTCCTTTCAAAGCATAGGAAGCTCAGACACAGTTTGGCAATCCAGGGTCTGAACAATGAATTGGATATATTATTCCCAACAGTAATATCGTGGCTAAATCCACTTCTACTGAAACCACTTCAGCTACCCCTACTGAAACTTTCAGTGACATGATGAGTGAGTTCTTGATCCACTCTCCACTGAGCGACTTAACATGGAAACACAAGGACACTGCTGCAGAGTATTCATTCGACGCAACGCTGTTCTCATCTCAACAGGGAAAGGTGGGTCTCAGCACAAAAGCATACTGTACTGTTGACTGTCGTACAGACTGGCCTGCGGATGAGGCTCTTGCCTATGTGCATATTCCGAGTATGTCTAATCGGAAGGCCCAGAAAATGAAGCATACACGAAAATAGGTGTTTTAGCATGGCAAGCTTTGTGATTGTCGTTTTTTTCTTGAATCTTGCTCAAATGATGTATGTCTTGTGTGTATTTCAATTATGAACTGGCCAATATGTTATCATGCTTGTTTTGAAAACAAAGATAATCATACGGTTTGATTCGCCACGATATCATTGGTATAAAAAAATCTGTTCTTTTCCACGCTCTTTTTGGTTTGTTTGTTTTGTTTTGCATTGCTTCGAATTTGAGCTGCGTTGTCCTCCTTTTGGTGTGTTTCTTTTGAGGCGGCTTGGTTTTTTATGGCGCCTTCTCAAATCAGAGAGATTCTTCAAGTTAATGAGGGCCGAAGAAACTTTTGCATCCCCCAAATTTACGCTGTGTAATGATTTGTATATCATTGCATTTCAATGACCAACTATGGCCCTCAATGTGCTTGGTACTGGAAATATCGATGGTGACAGATAGCCAAGAAACACAACCAGGTTTAAACTGCTCAACATCTAGTGTTTCATTAAATCCTTGAAAAGGTGGAATTTATAGATTGAACGCTTTTCTTTCAAAAAAAAGATGAATGAAGCTATCATAAATAAGACCGCTTGTGAAGCGGCATGCCGTGGTAGCAGGTCCCATTATACGGAGAACTCATGAGAGCTCACTAAAGTCCCTGCTTGAATATATTGAGCAATGAAAGTAGGGAAAAATAAAGGCCTGTGATTTCAGAAAGGGCACTTTCAAGAAGCTTGGTGTCCAAGAAATCAACTGTTTTAGCCCATTGTAAAAAAAAAAATGATGCACGTTTTCTCGCTTAATTGGTACATTAATTGGGTGCAAATTTGTGCCAGCTCAACTGTCCCGTGTTTTTTGTTTTATTTTTTTTTTTGGCATGTTTTTTGTTTTTTGTTTTGTGCTCTCACAAAATTTGCAACATTGTCTCATCATGTACATTCTCACACCTTTCACTGTCACACTCATTCATACAAAGTTCAGCACAAACACAAACACAAATCAACATCATGTTCATCTACATCATAGTGTTTTTCTTGATCACTTACCTCACGCTATTGTGATAGGAAAATACCAATTTGCCAAACACCAGAACACGTTTTGGGCTCACTTTTTTGCGCATTTGTCTTTTCCGGAATATCCGTTTCGAACCCCATTTGCGTCTTTCTTTGAGTTTTCTTTTGCTCCTATCAGATTCAAACTGTCATTGTTCAAGTGATCCTTTTACTTTGAAGGAGAAGTTCCGAGCCACGTTTACCGGGTCCGAAACACTCTGTGGTGGCAGAATGCACATTCTAGATCATTATGCACGTGACATAAACACTCCTATAGACCAATCAATTACAGATCTACACAAACACTGTAGCATGGGTTTGTATATTTATAAATGGGAATTCGCAAAATTTTGATGACTCTATCACTTTTTCTTTCTTTTTTTTGGCTTGATATATTTGATTGAGGACTGGGATCTAGTCCATTAATTAGATTGGTGTTAAAACTTCGTATTCATAGGTCCATGCCGAGACATTCTCACTCCAGCCGATATTTTTTTTTTCTTTTTTTTGATTTCCGATACTCGTGTTGGTTTCGATGCCATTTACTCTTTTTATCCTTTTTCTGTTTGATTCTTACCGAAATTGGACATTCATCATGCTTATTAGTCAGGCTGCGATCATTATGTGAAACGCAGAGGCCTTGAAAATCCTTCCACTATGACGCTAAAGGAAACAGTGCGAATTATGATTCCTACAGAAAAATAAGAAAAAGCCTGTTTCTTATTGAGGTTAAAGAAATGAAATACAGAAAATTCCTAAAAGACTCTTCACACACACTATTGTCGTGGGAGTTGCATTAGGAAGTCAACTTTAGGCCTCACGCGACATGTACAGGCGTCATCGTAATTCGTAATTCGTAATTTTATCGTTTTTCTATCGTAATTCGCAACACTGACTCCTCTCTTTCTCTCTCTCTCTCTCTCTCTCTCTCTCTCTCTCTCTCTGAGTCTCTCACGTGCTCAGCCGTATATATGCTCATGCGCAGCTT
>JAKTUB010000286.1:0-10072 GCA_030556465.1 Metschnikowia picachoensis
TATGAGACAAAACCTGGCCGACTCTTTCCCACTCCCATCCCATTCATCATCGGTGCCCTATGCATCCCTTATTTCACAGATCCATAACTCTGGATGAACTACCCGTGCACAGAATCGACGAGGAGTACGGCTCTAGCCGGCCAAACAGGGATGGCCCGATGAGTGTCCCAAGAGGATCTTTTCATGAAAGGCGACATTCAAACGATGTGACGCGCTCCGTGACAATGTCAGTGTCACATGATTTGTATGATCCCGGTGAGCGGATTCCCTCATACGAGCTGTCACAGGAACAACACTCTTGGCAACCACTTCGACCCGCTGCAAGACTGCAGCATGACATGAGCGGGGTAAGTGCATCACGCAACACAGTGCTTGAGCGAGGCCGCACTTTGCCAATAAACACGCCCCCTGTCTTGACGACCACGAACATGAGAAATAGAGGCAGTGTAGATACAACCACTGGGCGTGCATGTGAGCGGGATACAGTACCAAGTCCAGTTCGTGACGAGAAACGCTCGCTAAAAACGCTAGGCTTGAAGTTTCTTAATGCTCGCCAGCACTTGTTGCTTGCCGCATGCAGAGACATCTCTTTGATACCGTGTGTCATAGGCTTGTTCCAGTCATGGTGGATGCTATACAAAGGTGTGGAATTTGAGCATGCGTCCACCTCTGGCATCACTGCAGCCCGGATGTCGGAACATTTTCTCACTGGGATGTGGTGCTTGGTAGCCGGCTACCTTCTGTACTCCGTGCTCGACGGGCTTATGGTACGCTGGATTGTCAGCTACACGACTACAGGGTCCATTGTGCGCATGGCCACGATGTCCGCCATATTAGTTGCAATTGAACAGTACTTGGTAGCGGCATTTTCCGCTGAGGGGTACAATTATGCTCTCCATACATGGATATTGATTAGTTGTGCACTAACACTTCTTTACATTGGTCAAAACTTTGTCACGTCCAACATAGATCTCAAGGGCAAGTACAGACCTCGCTTCTTTGACTTCTATAACATTGTTGTGTTTGCCGTTGTGCCCGTTGGAATGGCCAGCTTCATTACCATGATCGGATTGCTCCGGTCGCTTTTAATTCTACGTCTCGATGTTGACCAACAGGGCGTTTAATGTCAGTTGTTTAGCTAACCGATTTAACCTCTAGCTCGAATAGCGAGGGCCGTGCATGCATAATTTGTTCTGCTACCTGGAATTTCGCCTCTGCATCAGTCCTTCGAATGTTCTTATCTTGTCATACATATAGCTTATCACAAGGCTGGCGTTCACGCAAATCTCATTCTCGCTTACCTCTTGGTATTTTTTTATCCTTTTTTCTTTCACAAATGTTGAACGAGGTAATGTGAGCGTGTTGCGAGTTAATCACGTTTGCACATTGAGAAAGTCAAATTCTGAAAGTACTTTTCCAAACTAGGTAGAATAATGTGCCACGGAAAGACTGGCTGAGTATTATCCTCGCTTGTCACTTGCCCTTTAGTGACCATGACTCTTCGTTATCTATTGATCAGAGTCTGCACCTGATGATCTCCCGCCAATAGCCCTAAGTTGAAGGAGACGTGCTACTAAATACAACGGAAGCTCACCGGATACTTACAAGACAAAGCTATTTTCACAGATTATATGTGTCTCGTCGGCCTGTCTGCCTCTAAGTGCGCTTACAGTGGCCTTTTCACACGTATTTTTACCCCACAACGATCAGCAAGTTGTTCTTCCACATACTACACTGAAAGGCCAAAGCAAAATCATTAGAAAAAACTTGCCGATATATATATATATATATATATGTGTCGCTAGCTGATGGCATACTGTACGTTCGCATAAGTCATAATATTGCAAATTCTAATCGCTGCCAGATTTTCGCATTCACTGGAGTGCATGTTCCAAAGCGCGCCTAGCGCATAACCAAAGAAGAAAAAAACGGTTTTTGACTCAGATACAGCTCCATCATAGTCCAAAATGGGTGTACATATTTACGGTAAGGCCATCAAACACAACGCGTTGGTGCGTATCGGGTTAGCGAAACGGATATTTGGTGTTGGGTACCAAACGGCGCAGGAGATATGCGCAAAAGTCGGGATCTACCCACAAATGAGAATGAATCAGCTCAGCGAGCCGCAGATCATGGCCATCAATAAAGAGCTCTCGGAAATGACGATCGAAACCCAATTAAAACAGAAGATTTTGGACGATATTGCGTTGAAGAGATCGATCGGTTCGTATGCCGGTATTAGACACGCCAATTCCTTGCCTGTGAGAGGCCAAGGCACGAGAAATAACGCCCGCACGGCGAAGAAATTAAATAGATTGGACAGAAAGTTGTAAAGGTGGCTTGTATATATAATGCATAACGATATGGAACTGTGACAATCGGATGAAAAGTATGGATCCGGGCTACGGAGGAGGCTACGAGCAATGATGCTAGATACCGAGACTCCTGGAGACATTATGTGAATAAAGTTCTTCATTTCATTCGAAAAGCTGCTTGAATTACCAAAAAGCAAGGATCTTGTAAGCATGGCTGCTTACCCCTCTGAGGCCTCTTGCATGGCCAAGCTCAGGATTCCATACCTTCTGCCCGAAACCGTGCCCTGGTATAACCTAGCAGGATGGTGATACGTGGAGACATTTTCAGTCATTCAGTTTTTAAACAACGGGTTCTACCCGCGTAGCTCGTGTTTTTCTGTTTGCGGCTTCGAATATAAACAGTGTCGATCCTGAAACTGTTTCATATCTAGTGGAAAGTGCCTTTCAAGCACCAGACTGCTCAATGATCCAGCTTTGGACATTCAAAAGATAACGACTTGGCTCAAAACACCAATAAATACACTTTTCATTTGGTAAGTTGACCGCAAGGATTCTCCATATAGAGTAAATAGCCCGTGACTGATCTGTATAATGGGCTTACTATTGTGCCGGGTAATCATATCTGGGCTCAGCATTGTATGCTCGTAATCTGGTCCAAGCGAGTATTATTATATTATTATTATTACTATTATTAATTTTCTTTTTTTTTCTTTTCAATAAAACTCTTTGTAATATACTAAAAAGACCCTCCTGTTATGTTCAGGGCTTCAGCGTCGTGATCAAGCTCTAAAAGTGTTGAATGCCGCATTTGGAACAAGTTTGAATCACTTAAATCCATAAATACTGGCTGAGTCAAGTGATTTCAGGGAAAAAAACTAAGTTATTTTTCTGCAACAATAGAGTTTCACGTGTACGCGGCGGTTGATCGGCTGGTTTTACAAAAAAATACTTATTCCGAATCGTAAACGATGGCAAGTCCCACTAAACCCATCTCGTCTCGGAGACCGTTTTTTCTTCTTGATTAATACGGTTCTAAAAAGTTGTCCTTGAGCAGAAAGTCTTAAGTAAGTGATAGCTTAAAAATCGAATTGATTTTTCAAAACTCCTGCCGAGAGAAACACACTGAGTTTTGTTTCCCTTCGACTCAACGGTTTTTATAAGATTAATCGAAATAATAAAAAATTGAGAGATGACTGGTCTATAGCGTGGTCCGCGTTGTAGACATCTTGACGGAGTTAGGTAAGCGATTCTGACTCCCAGTTCTTAGTCAGATGTGTCGAGCTAGAAAGCAAAAATGCCAAAAAAAAATAAGAAAAGTCTTGGTAATAACACGGACTACATGCCTTGCGTAAGCGCGAGAACAACTTACCCTGTTAATACTAAGGGAGCTTTCTTTTCATTCAAGTTTCAGTTATAAAGCTTTAAACATCCTCAAATAGCTTTAATTTTCTCCAGACCCCGCCTCATCCAAAAAGCTGGATCGAGTCTTCGCCCAAAACTTCTTCTTCCTCGGCTTCAGGCTCGCTATCGTCGTTTTCTTTCATACTAATCTTCTGGCCCAAAAGTGACGCGAAAAACTCATCGATCTGGTCGTCGTTCCATTGTACCCATTGTCTCGGCGTGTCGAAATTGGCGATTGGCTCTTGCACGTGGAAACGCAATTTTCTGCCCTTGGAAGCCTTGTTGTCGACGTTTTTCTTCAATTTAGTAGACGCGGCACCGCGCAATGCAAACTGGAGCCCCAGCGTCGGATCGCTCAGCTGGATTTTCTTATCAACCAAGTCGTTCAACAAGACACGGTAGAAGTCTTCATCATCGAAAATCTGGGGTATTTCTTGCATGTTCAACGACCTCGTTTGTGCAGGAACATCTGTCAATGTATCGGCGTCTATGTTTTCGTTGCCATTTTCGGTGTTGTTATCGTCTGCTGTGTATCCAAGCGGCGTGATCTTGCGTCTGTTGAGCCGCGTACGTTTCACAAGCCGGTCCATGTCGGCCAAGTTGTTCGCCACCTGCTGCTCTGCCGACTGGTTCAATGCCTTGAATTTGCTGGCATTCATTGCGCTCGATCCGGACGAGTTTTGGATTTTCGCCAGCCATTTGGTCAACACCTGTGTGCGGTATTGCAGCAAAACGGCATCCTGCTGCGTGCTGCGGGCCAAATACTCCTGCAAAGTGCGTTTTTTCGCAGGCTTTTGTGTGGGAAGTTGTTCTCTTGCAAGAAGCGCGTCGCGCAAGGCCCCGATCGTGTCCAACAAGTCGTAACACGTCGCGGTGGCCAGCTGGATCTTTTCGCCTGTCCCTTTAGTGTTATCGCAAACCTCTTTAAACTGTTTTTGTGTGGCGGGGAGCATGTTCAGCGAGGTCAATGCCTTCTGCACCTTCAATCTAGAGTCGATGAGAGCATCAAACTCCTTGTGTTGCTGCAAAATCGAATACCCTTTCAACGCGTCAGCGGCAGCGGACTGCGAGAGCCTGCTGACAATATGTTTCCGCTCCGACGCCATCATCTGCTTGATTTTCTCCCGCTGTCTGTTATTGGATCCTGCATCCAGCTCGCTCTCGCTTCCTGAGCCCGTTTCCTCCCCAGACTCATTCTCAGACTCACTACTGGGGCTTTCCGAATCTTTTTGGTTGTTCTTCTCACCTGGAATCTTCTCGGTTTCGTCTAGTTCTTCTAAATTGTCAATTTCGGATCCA
Source organism: Metschnikowia picachoensis (assembly GCA_030556465.1). Classification (NCBI taxonomy): domain Eukaryota; kingdom Fungi; phylum Ascomycota; class Pichiomycetes; order Serinales; family Metschnikowiaceae; genus Metschnikowia; species Metschnikowia picachoensis. Next base: position 5,016 of record JAKTUB010000286.1, read on the forward strand.
TCTGAACCATCTTCCAGGCCCGATTCGCCGCTTTCACTTTCCTCGTATAAGGCCTTTCTATTTGTCACCTGACCCGTGTATTTTTTATCTTTTATCAAACCGTCCTCGCGCCTGATCTTCGATTTTGGCACTTTCACGTAATGTTCTCTTTGTGCAGCCTCATTTTCCAGGCCCAGAGAATTATTTTCATTATCACTATTGCCAAAAGGGTCGGCCAATTCCGAGTTTTCGATATCGAAATCGTTCTTGGGAGCGCTGAGCTCCGCGATCTGCTCTGCCAAAGACTTTTTGCCCATATTGACAAATTTGAATTGATCTAGCAAGGTGTATAAGTTGTTTTATTTGGGCTTTAGTGCTTCTCCGGTGCGACTGTAGATGATGAAAGGTCATATAGAGATGAGGCCCATCGCGCATCAAAGAAAACTGGTGTGCATACAGTCTATAGTAGTGTTACGATAAATTGAACGGCCAACCAATCACCTCGATAAGAGTCGAGGAATATAATCAATAGTTCGATTTACTGTGAAAATGTCTGACCAGTTTCGTGAAATGAAGACTTTTTTCTGATTTGGAGCAGTCACTAGCTAATAGAAAGGCCTACAGTAGTCATGAAACGCAGGTCACGTGCTTATATCCTGTACTGGTCTGGTTTGTATTGAAGTTCATTCATTGACTCCGAAAGCCTATACATTTGGTTTTCAGAGGCTACTTCAGGACGAATTCATAAAAACAGACATTAATGGTCATTTTGGCTGCAATTTCCTATGTCTTTACTAAGTAGAATGTAAATGTGCTTAGATTCGCATACTTGAGTGTGCTCGTGAGTGTGAGCATTGTATCTTAGACAGAAAGGCTTTTAGGCAATACATAATGTTGCAACAGATTCAAAACTTTTTTTGATTTCATGTGGCTTGAAAAACAAGGGTCTCGAATTAAGTATATTCACAACCTAGTCACGTGACATGATCACGACAAAGTCCCTTCAACTTTTAATTATAGCACTAAAGCGTCTTTCAGTATCCTCTATTCTGATAATTTTTGGTGGCTTTGTGGCCAGCCAAAGCTACCCATATACAGAAACATTTGAGGGGCGGTCACCGCAACAGAAACCAAACGAGATAACCATTTCATGCGACAATTCTACTAGGCTTAGATGTGACAGCAGATTCTGAGCCATGACCATAACGCGCAATTCATTGACTCCACAATTCAGCTGGAGCTGTATTTTCGCATAATTGGGCCATATGGCTTAGTTCACATGAGCTGAACGGCAATCTGGTGGTGGCTCGTGCAAATACAAAAGTCACGTGACTTACTCTTCCATTGCCTCTGGCAACTCCTCCTTGGGCACGCCCGTGATGATCTCGTCCAAATCGGGCTTTTTCTGTCCCACGAGAGCATCGTATTCTGCCTTGTTCTCCTTCTTGTTCTGCTCGATCTGCTTGTATTTCTCCACAGATTTCAAGTACTGCTCCAAATTGTAGCCCGCACCGGCCTGACTCTCCAAAGGCGTGTATGGGCGTTGTTTCAAGTCCTTCAATCTTCTTTTATGCACTTTTCCACGCGTATGGCGGTCCAATGTGACCTGGTTTTCAAAGTACTTGGCACATTCGACACAATAGTATTGGCCCAAACCAGGTTTAGTCTCATCTAGAGGTTGGTTTTTCAACGCCACAATCGAATCACGGCTCGAGAGATCGTTGTATACCAAGTCAAGGTCCCGCGTTCTTCTCTTGGTTTTATAGCGTTTCACACTGTACCTACCCATATTTGTGTACCGAACTTTTGATTGAATATGTGATTGAAGATTACAGAATTATAGCGCCTTGTATGCGATGCGATGCGATGCGGTGAACAGGCCGCGCGCACTATACAAGCAAGAAAAAAAAATTGCAATGATGATGTCTTGAGATAATCTCATATATTAGGCAAGATTGTGGGTCTTGCTAGTTTATCTTGCTAGTTTATCTTCAAAAATACAATGCTCTGACTCAAACGCATTGCTGTAAAAGTACCACTTTCTTTTTAATGACGATCCTATCATCGAGTATTCCTAAAAACAGGCCTGACCGGTTCTTCAAGGAGAGATACTCGGTTTGTCACTGTGGACCGAAGGGTAAACACTGTTCATTTGAAAATAACTTGGTCTTTGATGTCTTCATAGGCATGAAATGAAATTTCTTAATTATTGTGTCACGATTTGCTCACAAATCTTGATTGCTGCTTCTGGCCAAGATCTTGCTTGTGCGCGTGCATGTAATGAATTGGGAAGGTTGCAAAAGAGACGCCTTTTTTCCCATCTTCACAAAGTAAACACAATTATTTGACTTGAGGAACAAGCACTTGTACTTTTTTCGAAAAGCAGCAAAACATGAAGAAGCTTTCGCATTGACTTTTGCAAAGTCGTGCATGCCAAGCGGTTTCTTTTCATATGCTCTGCGTCGAGCCTGCGCTTAAATGATCAAGCTGATCGCTCCTTGTAATTCCTGAAAGATTAAAGGATACATGGAGGGTGTCAGCGGGCGGGTAGTATTTTCATCGCTTCTAATATCATAAACATGGCTTTGTCTCCCAGCGTACACATATAGCGCTAGCCAGCTCCTGGAGAACAAGGAAATGCTTGACACATGTGTGAAGAGCGAATATGGACAATAGAGAAATGGTCGAAAAAACAAGACCGTGCAAAGGAAATAATTTGCAACAGTGGCTTTCCTATTTCTTGTCTCACGGGATCTTATCCTTCCAGAGCCAATGAAGCAGGCCATAATTCATCATCCGTGATTATCGGTTTAGAAAACGTGCCTGAGAATCGTTATACACTAATCAGGCACATTGAAATTCTAACGATACTTTTTTCATTTCAATACCCGGTTCATCCCGAAAAAGAGGCAAATGGATCGTAACATCCATTAATGTAAATGAGCAGTCACTTCAGATCACGTGCGCATCCAGCGCTCACTCGGCACCTGCTGCATTGTGTGCACGCGCGCACTGCTCGGTATGGCAAGGAGAAAAAAAACTCATGCAAATTTCAGTAGCCTTCTTTTTTTGACCATCAAGTAACCAACCGGTATGTCATAAATCCTTACAAATCAGTGCAAGCGAGCGAAATACCCTATTAGTGTATTTGCGGGCAGGCAGAATCTATGCGTGCGATTGACGATTTCCTCAAAAGCCAAAATCTTTGACCAAACATCACCGAATATTGAACAGCGCAGGGCTGTAGGTGGAGAAACTTGCTAAACGAGCACATTCACCTACTGAATCGGCGACAGAATAACCGAAAGTGCATCCGGGGGAAAACGCTTGCATTCTCTCATCAGCCAAGGCTTTTTTTATTTGCTTCATAATCTCAAGAATCACTTGATTATCATACCACCTGCTGGGAGCGCCATCTGCCAAATGTATCAAGGAGAGACATGAAAATATGCCAGATTCAGTTATCAGCGAAACTCAGCATTTCCTCACTTTGCCGCTTGATTTTTGTGCCCCGCACAACTGCTGCAAATCCCGCGCGCATTAATAAGCACCCGCCATCGCGGTTCATATAAAATCTTTCGCGCGCGCACATTTTTCACCGTTTTTAATACTAACTTTCCAGACAAAATGGCTAGAAGACCCGCTAGATGTTACAGATACTGTAAGAACAAGCCTTACCCAAAGTCTAGATACAACAGAGCTGTCCCAGACGCCAAGATCAGAATTTACGACTTGGGTAGAAAGAAGGCCACTGTCGATGAGTTCCCATTGTGTGTCCACTTGGTTTCTAACGAGTTGGAGCAGTTGTCATCTGAGGCCTTGGAAGCCGCCCGTATTTGCGCCAACAAGTACATCACCAAGATCTCTGGTAGAGATTCTTTCCACTTGAGAGTGAGAGTCCACCCCTTCCACGTCTTGAGAATCAACAAGATGTTGTCGTGTGCCGGTGCCGATAGATTGCAGCAGGGTATGAGAGGTGCCTGGGGTAAGCCCCACGGTTTGGCTGCCAGAGTCAACATTGGCCAGATTCTTATGTCTGCCAGAACCAAGGACTCTAACAAGGCCGTCGTTATTGAGGGTTTGAGAAGAGCCAGATACAAGTTCCCAGGTCAGCAGAAGATCATTATCTCTAAGAAGTGGGGTTTCACTCCTCTTAACAGAGACGAGTACATTGCCAAGAAGAACAACGGTGAGGTCAGAGATGACGGTGCTTACGTCAAGTTCTTGTCCAGAAAGGGTAACTTGGCCGAGAACTTGGCCCAGTTCCCAGACTACCAGTACCAGGTTTAAATACCCCCGCTGTATAGTTTAGCTCTGGAATAGAGTCTTTAATCCTTGAATTTGTTGTAGGCTTTCGGATTTCCATGTGGACTAGTTGTAATCTCTTTTGAAGCAGCGTGGGACTGCAAAAATTCAATTATATCTAGATAAGCATGCCAGCGTGTAAATTCTTTGTGCGATATTTCGCTCCTTGACGAATTCACCCGATCTGGAGAATGTCGTTGCACAGCACTAGACGATGGGAACTCCCTTCATGTCCAGAACTCAAAGGTTCATGAATAAAGCTAGAAAGAATTCCGGTAAGCGTCTAAGCACTTATCTACGAAACCCAGGACTCTTTTTGCCTTTCCCATCGAAGCTTTTGTTTATCTAGCAGCATCGGCATTTTGATCTCGTGGTTCTGAGGATGGAAAATTGCGTTAAGCACCAGCCCACCACACGTGACTGTACAATTTGTATATAGTACTTGTCCATATTGTGCGTGTTGTGATGAAATGTACATGCGTATGCATATATGTGATCACGCGATTACATAATGCAGTACACCAGTACATCTCGTCGTCCATTCCCATATAAAAGGGCTTCTCCTATTCCGCACCTCCTGATTGGAGGACTACCGAATTCACCGAGAACCAACCAGTTTAGCTTAGTTAACAATATGGCGAATACAAGATCTACTAGTGGCGCCTATTGGCGCCAATGCTCCTATTACTAATAAGAAGCGTAAGACCAACTTAGGAGTACTGGCTGTCGCCAGTACCTCAACTACTCCTACTAACGAGGTCACCCCTGATACT
>JAKTUB010000286.1:12408-34941 GCA_030556465.1 Metschnikowia picachoensis
TATTATGAGTAATCCTCATTTACTTTGACTGAACCTGATGAAATTATTGTCACCAGCTTCATTCATTCAGTGCGTAAGATGAACTCAAAGACCAGGTGTATCCTTTAGGGGGACACATGGACTGTGCATGAAAATGCCGCATCCACGACCACGTTGCAACATTCCGTTTATGCTTGGTAGTCCTATGTGCACACCATTCAAGTAATCGCTGTAGCACTGCATATTGGATGTTTTCTCTTTCTCCTTTTCAGGTTTGGGAGCCACGCTCCTCTCAGGCACATATGTCTCGCGATTGTGTCCCTTATATATAGTACCAATACATGACTAACGAAAAAAAAAAAGTGGACAACTAATCTCTAACAAAGAATTAACGAATGTTTCATCCGGTTCCTAAATCACTGACGTGATGCGAACACCAGATTTTATCTAATATATTCTGCTATACCTTATCTCTATGACGAGTTATCAGTGATCAATGTGCCACAGGAATCTTCCCCCGGTGCTGGATGAACTAGGCAGGACTTCGGAGTCTGCGTCTCCGGCTTATGCTGGTGGCATTTACTTTGAAGATGGACTTTGGGAGTTTTCTCCGGAAGTCGGTTTACATATGATATATCATTTCGTATTAAATATTTAGGACTAGCAAGCCCCACAGATATTTTTATGAGGACCCCACTGGATGCTTGTGCGTATATACAGTCCTAACCCGTATCAACGACAATTGCCCGTTTCCGCTTCGCTTTTCTATGGTTATGGGGCATCTGACTTACACACCAGACTCGCGCCCACTACAGTAATGGAGATCTCGCAATACTACGCATAAAACACCAATACGATATGATGTGAATGATAGGATCCAATACAAGAATTGCAGCCCAACAAATGGAAGAACTTTTCTTACCCCGCTTTTCTCTCAAAACCATATAAGTGAGCACTTCCATGCTGGAAGCTTTATTGTCTCAACCTCGTGACTGGGCGTGCCTGCCGCACCGAGCGACATCCGCCCACACGCCGACCTTCGTCCGTCGCGTCATACACGCTGGCATTCTAGAGCGCGACTATAAAAAAAAACACCGGGCCCCAAAAAACAAAGCGAGTCTTTTTCAATTGACCGTATTTACAGCCGCAAACACACAGTATGTCCTTCGCCCACAAAGAAAAACCAGACACCTTGGTCTTGTTCGATGTCGATGGCACCTTGACCCCCGCCAGATTGACCATCTCTGAGGAGATGAAGCAGACCTTGCAAGCCTTGAGAAAGAAGGTTGTTATTGGTTTCGTTGGCGGCTCCGACCTCGCCAAGCAGGTTGAGCAGCTTGGCCCCACCGTGCTCCAGGATTTCGACTACTGCTTTTCTGAGAACGGTTTGACCGCTTACAAGCAGGGCAAGGAGCTTGCCTCGCAGTCGTTCATTGGCTGGATCGGCGAGGAGAAGTACAACAAGTTGATCAAGTTTGTGTTGAGATACTTGTCGGAGCTCGACCTCCCAGTCAGAAGAGGTACCTTTGTGGAGTTCAGAAACGGTATGATCAACATTTCTCCTGTTGGAAGAAACGCCTCCACCCAGGAGCGTAACGACTTTGAGAAGTTTGACCTCGAGCACAAGCTCAGAGAGAAGTTCGTCGAGGCCTTGAGAAAGGAATTTGCCGACTATGGCTTGACCTACTCTATTGGTGGCCAGATCTCGTTCGACGTGTTCCCAACAGGTTGGGACAAGACCTACGCCTTGCAGCACGTTGCTGACGAAGGATTCAAGGAAATCCACTTTTTCGGCGACAAGTCTTACAAGGGTGGTAATGACTACGAGATCTACACCGACGAGAGAACCATCGGTCACGCCGTCAAGGAGCCTGCTGACACTATCAGAATCTTGAAGGAGTTGTTTGACTTGTAAGCGTGCAAGGACGGCCCACGGCCGTGTATATTCTATAGACAAGCAATAAATTAATGTACATCATCATTTGCGGCGGTAAAATAACGCTGAACTGTGCTCTCCCGCTGCAACCACCTGTTCCACTCCCTTCATGTCGCCATCACCAAGCTGGAGTCTATTCCTGGTCTGGTCGTTCAACTTCAACGCCAACTTCTTTGTGGACCCGTCAAAATCTTCAGGCTCAAGGAGCTTCGGTATTGGCGAGGGCTTGGCGCTCTTTGCAATACGGCCGTTACCAAATTGACCCTTCAAATTGTCGCCAAACACCAACACCTCCTTCTGCAGGCCGGCATTGTCTAGAGTCACGAAGACATGGTCGCCGCCACCTACGATACTCTTGATTCCAATGTTTTGGGCCGTGTTACTCTCCTCGTCGTATTCTCTCATGCCCACGAGGCTCTTCAACACCAGCGGCGTATGCGACATATGCACGTACCTTGAAATGCCTAACTGACCTTTCAAGCCATCGCCAAAACTAAGAATGAGGTCCTGGTCGCGTTTCTCGGCATGATAGACCATTTTCACGAAAAACGTATTGCTGGCGGCGGCAAGGTCTTTGACGGAAAACGTGCCGTTCTTACCAACGTCCTCCAAGCTGTACTTAGCAATCCGTGCCAAGTCTTTTAATGAGTAAACCATTTTGGGAACGGGCTGTGTGTCGTCTGCAGAGGCAATCGCGCGTCCGCATTGACATGCACTATTGTCGCCCCACGTCCACAAGTTACCATTCAGTTCCAAAGCAGCATTTGTGTATTTTGTGGCGGCAATGGCCGAAAACTGGCGCGGCTTCACTGATCTTGTACCCGCCAGCAGCGTGACCACCTCATTGTTCAAGTTTAACAACTCAAACGCCGTGTTTTGCGGCACGTGTTCGAGGTTGGTTGGGGCATAGCGGGGAAGGCCGAACTGGCCCTTGTTCTGCGGAACTTCTGCAGCGTTCACGCCAAAAAGCCGGCCTTTAGAAGTAAGAAGAAGAAGATGGTCGGCACCGGCGACGGCCGAGTCAATCCGCTCGCGCCCGCCAAAAGCCTGCAACCCCACCTTTTCTACGGGATACACTACCGCAGACGAAAACCAGGCATTTTGAGGCTTGGCTCCAGAAGTGAGCTTGCCGCCGAGGAAGATCTCCTTTTTGTTTTGGGCCACATAGAAAAAATTACCGCCGGCATTCAACACCTGACTAACTTTCCCAGGCATCTGGACTTGTACAGGGCCAATGCTTTTATTGTAATGGAACACCCGACCCTTATCATCAACGGTGACCACGTAATCGTCGGTTACTAATACATCTTTCATGAACATGCCGTCGAATCCCGCCACCCTCGCAGGCAATTTCTTCCCGGAAACAGCGCCAAAAAGATAGACGCCAGGCACGCTTCGCAGATCCTGTAACGCCAGCACAAACGCCGGGTCTGCCTCAGCAGTGAAACGGTCGACTAAATTAGCCACAGTTTTCTTGTTCTTCTTCGGATCGTTCATATCCTTGACCTGCGAAACGTCCACATCGTATTCGTAAAATCCCTTGAAATACGCCTTCAAATACTTGTAGTTCATCACAACTTGGTAGGTGGCAAGAATGCCCGCTAGCGCCACTACTCCAGCGCCTAACCCCTTCATGCGCTCTTTCATCTCCCAGTTTGCCCTCTCCCGTTCTTTTTCGTGCTGAAACTCCTGCTGCAAAAGCATGAGCTGGTACTTGTAGTCGGCCAGATTCGGCTCCAAATCCTGGAGTTTTGGGTGCATTTCCAACGAAGGCTCATGCTGGAAATCCGCCTGGAGCCTGCTGTGCTGACTCTCGGACCCGAAGTTGTCAATTTCGGGCCCGAAATCGTACGCTTTTTTCTGCTTATTGAACTCGTCTATCGATCTGTACCGCAGGTTGAGCCTCCGTTGAGAGAGCCCTAGGCCACGCAACATGCGCGAGGCGTTCCGTGAAATCATAATCTTTCTTTATATTTGCAAAAATATGGCCTGTGTCAATCTCTCCTTTTTAGATTCACTTTTAAAGATTTGGTTGGATTAGAATGATGATGTAAAGGTAGAGCGCGGGGATTTGATGTCTAGATTCATCCTCTGTAGAGGCGGCGGCCCAGTAAGATGCGCGGTTTATCAAATCATTTTGAGAACGGTTGTAAAATAAGGTTGATTAAAGTGTTCAGTAGAAATACAAGGAGAGCTTATTTTATATGGAGAATAACAGAAATACACAAAGGTATCAGAAATACCAAGAAAAAAGTGTTTTTTAATTCATTCACGCATGTGTATGGCAAATATGGGAGCTTACCATAATACTCCTCTTACTATTCCTCTAATTACCGGTTTCACCAGTGCCAACCCCCATGGAATAGCACACCTAGCCTTAACATCCTCATTTCAGATGATTATTGAATGACTGAAAAGGTTAGTCACCTTTGTATTTTCCCCCAGAAAAGATCACTGCCGTTCATACAGTGCATGCCAGGTGCGGCTGGGAGAACGAACATGATCTCGCCGCACAGCCATGCAAAGCCCGTGGGACTCAGACAGTAGCAAAATAAACATAAGGCAACGTATTGGTAATACACAGAGTGCATTAAAATTGAAAAACCAAACACATATACCCGAATATTCTAGACACCTCTAAACTTTCAAATCTACAAATACCACACACCATTATGAACCACATCGGGCTTTGCCGGAGGAATCTCAGCACCATAACCCGTTTCGACACCAAAAAATTTGTGCAACTGCTTGAAAAAGGCGGCTTCACCCTGCAGCAGGCAGAGACAGCGGTGGGAATTGTCAACAAGGCCGTGAACGACGGAATTAGCCTCATAGCAAAGAATTTGGTGACGAAGGAGCGCCTCAACTCGGTGGCGTACCAGCAAAAAGTCGATTTTGCGAAGTTGAAAGGCGATTTGCAAACCATGGACAAAAGCGAATTCACCAGCTTGAAAAAAGACCAAGAGCTGCTCCGCAAAAACCTTACAAACCTCCAAAATAGGCTCAGGGAGGAGATTACGAAGAGTCTGGCTGGGGTGAGACTAGACCTTAACTTAGAAAAAGGCCGCATCAGAGAAGAGAGCTCTATTCATGAGCTGAAAATCGAGGACACATTCACTCGCATAGACGAGGAGATTGCCAACGTCCAGATGCAGATCAAGTCGGTCAAGACACAAGTCATGCAGTGGTTGATTGGTGTCAGTTCCGGTACGGCTGCGTTGATGCTTGCGTTTGTTCGGTTTTTCGGGTAATTTTTGGCTTGAAAGCACGCAAAAATCGGTTTTTAGCTAGGTGTTACGAATTGCGAGCTTTTGAAATCGCCTCTATTCTCGATGCGCAATTCGTGATAATGTCGTCACGTAATGCGGTATTTCTCTAGAATTTGCTGAACCTGATGGATGAGTGTTGATAATTTCGTCGGCGTCCATCATTTTTTGTCTATTCACGCCCATGAATCACATTTCATGGGTGTTCGAATGTAAAATCTGCGGCTATTTCAGACTCTCGCAAAAGCGTCACTGTCCATGCTTTCGGGCTTTATTACTATGCCATACACCCCGAAGGGAAAATTTGAAAATATATTCATTCAGAGTCAAGCTATTAACAATTTTTTGCAGTGAAGTGAAGCTAGGTTTGCTTTTGGCTTATCATGAATTTGTCGAGCTCTGCAAGTCTGAAGCGTCCATCTGATGACCAGTCTCAATATACTGCCTCTTTAGGATGTTTCTACGCATGTTATCAGTTTCGCTTCAAACCCCGCTTGAAAAGTGCTCGATCAACAAACCTAGGTTGAGATTACATTGAGACCTTTCATGAAAGCCAGAATACCAGCAAAAAATGGCGGTTAAGCAAAGCCATGTTACGAAGTAATACGCACCTTTTAGAAAAAAAAAAATGTATTAAAAAAAAAACTATTGAGACATCCGCTTTAAAGATGAGATTTTGTTTGGTCTCAGTAACGACGAGGTTAGCGAGACTTGATTTCGACAAGTTTCGGAAGAGTCATGTTTGCACGCGGTTATGGCACCGCGTAAACCATGCACCGACAGGCTGTTGCCAGGGTCAGTTCCCTTAAGAAGTTTTCAGGCCCGAGGTTGTAGGCCCACCGCCCGGAGCCTGGCAAACGTGCACCAGGTTATCTGGGTGAATACCACCAGCCATCGAACTCAGGGTTTTAAACCCAAGCGGTAAGGCCAAGGGCTCTCCGGCTGGGAAGCCTCTAGCATTCAGGGTAGAACGCAGGCCAAATTAATGGATGCGCCAGACTTGAAAGGAAAAGAAAAGTGGCAGGAAATTGACGCGGGATCTCACCCTTTTATAGGCGTTTTTTTGCGAGCATGTTAGTTTCCCCGCATGATATAAATGTTGGGGACAGTGCATAATTCGGTTAGATTTGATCTGTTGGGTCGTCTTTTTGTGCTAGCATAAAAACATGCACTTACGACAGTATTTTTTAGATTAATACGACATAAAGAAAAGGGTTTTAATGTAACTTCAGATCATATGGTCAACCACTGCTACCACAGATGGGCTCACGTCCCTAGTGATTCTCAGCGAGCACGAATTTGCAGCCACGACACCTCAAACAAACGTCAACTTCGTTTACTTATGATTTGAGGCCATGTCTCAGAATAGCCGAATATAAAATTTTTCTTGTACGTGAATAAGTGTTCTTCTGGCTGATTGACCAAACACGTTTGTGATCTGTGATCACTAAGCGACCATGTAACGTTTTATGCTAATGCTAGGGACAACAAGTCGCAAAATACACGCCTTCGCAAGTCTAATATACATTCCGTGTAAAATAGTACTAGCAAAGCTTTTGCTATGCAGAACTATTTTGATAAAGAAATAATACCAGTTTGGGGAATGGTCTGTCATGTGTACTTACAGAGACACACAGATCACCGAATGATATTGAACCTGCAGAGTGTGAATCACACTTAACAATACGAGAAAGCCAATCGAAGCTGAAATGTTACAACGGTATCTATACTATGATCTCTACCGCATTGAGAAGACCCAGACATTGCGGCCTTTTCTGAACGGGCTCGGCAAAAAAAAGCTCCTTTCTACTGTTAATGTGAAGGTACACCAACTGGTAGATCACGTGATCATGCATACCACAAATCGTAGTTGTCGTCATCTTCGCCACAACAGGAGAAATATCATTTCGACGCGAATATACGGGTATGCAGCAAGATCGCATCCAGTACAAATATTAAAGCGAATGAAAGGGAGGCCCCACCTGTGTCTGAAGCGACTTCGTCACTCACCAAATCACACACATCATGCAGTACCAATATTTGTTCCATGCGAGCAACTGAGCCTGTAGTTAACACCACATGATGGCTCAAGAACCCCAACAAATCCTTCAGCTAGATCGAGATGAACTCGATCTATAACCATGGCGTGAGACAGACACAAATATTGACTCGAGACTTGGCGTCGTTTGAGAAGAATCTCAGCACGCTGCCGATGTCGCTACAAGGCACTATCATCACGTCTCTTACGGCGTTCAAAAAGACCGTCAAGGAGTATGACGAATTGATGAAACAAAATAATTTTGCGGAAGAAAAGCATCGCGCACGGCTCGAGAAATTCCGTACGGATTTATCTCAATTCCAGCAAAAATTCGACGCTCTCAGGCTGCAGCGAGAAGTGCTGCTCCAGGCCGAATCGAGGCAGGAATTGATGGGCCGCCGACACGCCAGCACGGAGAATCCCTACGGACAAGATAACACGCAGAACGCAGGCCTGCACTTAGGATACCTGGAGGGCCTCTACAAGGAAAAGCAGTCGCTCGGGCGGGGTAATCAGCAGCTAGACATGATACTCGAAATGGGTCAGAATGCGTTGGGTGATTTGGTGGACCAAAATGAGACGTTGAAGCGATTGGGCGCAAAATTCGAGCAGAGTCTTATGACACTAGGTGTCAGCCAGGGCACAATTCGGCGTGTCGAGCGCCGCGCGAGGCAGGATAAGTGGCTCTTTTGGCTGTTGGTGGTGGTGTTTTTCGTGTTGTGCTATTTCATCATCAGATGGTTCCACTAGTCGGTAATTATTGCATGCGGTGTTTGTTCAGGCCCATATTGTGGAAATTGCGACTGTTTTCATGCGGTGCATCACGAGCGGTTTTGATATAGTATTGAGTGATAACGGAAATCGAGTCTCGTGTCAACGCAAAACGGTCATATTGAATTGCATGATGACTCGAATTTTTGGCCTTAGAATGTTTACCTTCCACCACTCCTAGGCCTTGTTAGTTGCTAAATGTCACCGAATTTGATACTTTCGGAGATAGGAAAAAGACAGGTCAGAGTTTGCGTCTTATGGTCTTCAAATTTTGTTTTTCCTTGGGATCTCCATTTCTTATCGCTTTGTCGTAGGTCAACGCCTGCTAACCTGAGTCCATTTCGGAGTCACGGGATGATTATCAGAGAGTCAACTAAAAGTCCCCCGATTCTCGAAATGTGCGCTTTTTCTGTTGACGAAACACTGAGGGAACGCTAGAGCAGAATTATGGACCGGTAACATATTTTATTAACGGAGGTCGTATCAACAGCGTGTAGGCATTGAAGGTTTAGCCACAATCATAAGAACCACGTCAAAAAAAAGATATCATAAATAGTGAGTTTAAGAAAGAAGCGCTGGATTCAAACGCTACATCAGCACACCCGGCTACGAAATGGCCGGTTGCCTAATCGGGTCATGTAATGGCACGTCCATCTCCAACCTGATCGTTTATAGAATGAAAAGCCTGACACTAGAGCAGCATTTGCATTGATTTGAATAGGGAAAATTCCGTTGCCAAACACCACAATTTCAAAAATACTTAATGACCTCTGCCACTCACCCCATACCCAGAAAGCAAGCTGAGGACAACATAAAAACACTGATTACCCCGACTTTATAATAGGACACATGATTGAAGTCTGCAAACTTTGTCCATAAAAACGATTTTCATCAGGCTACTTAGTCCAGTCACGTTTGTGGCAGCGTTGCCGGTAGCCTTTGATGAAAGTGGGTAAAGGTCGACATTTATGAACATGCGGGGCATATGGGATTCACTTCTCTCTTTTCTCGACGATGATTCAAGTAAACTGAAAGCTGAAACAGGCCCTGAGAAGATGAATCGCGGAAAATACGGCAACCTCTTTAATACTGGGGCAGATACCGTGAATACTGTGGCAGACACAATAGATACCGCGATCGCTGATATTACCACTACTACAGTTAAGGCTTCATCAACTGTATTAAAGTCGCCTGGTGGCTGGCTCGCAAGTTGCTTGGGTAATTTTGGGTCTCCTGGAAGCACTACACGACCAATTTGCCGGCTACAATAGTGACAGCAACAACAGTGACAGCAACAACAGTGACAGCAACAACAGTGACAGCAACAATATCTTGTTCTGATGCATCACAGCTCGCAACCGGGCAGGCATGGGATCTTCCATACATCACACTCTACCCTTTCTGGTAGGATTTGAGACCTCACCAACAGTCGGGTGCTACCATCAACGCTACCACCGCTTCGCAGGCACCAGGTTTCACGGGGCTAGTAACTGTTGTAGGGGTAGGGGTCACACAAGCGCCTACAACTAGTTCGGGCTCGACCGAGAGGGACACGAGCAAACCAGGAATGCCGAATCCCAAATACAGGCAATTGCAAATTATGCAGATTTGGGTGCTGGCAATAGTTATTCGCCATAGACAAAGGTCGGCCAATGCGAGACGGCAAGGCAAGGGAGGCCGAAAATAGAAATGCTTCTGGGTCATACCTTGATTCGGCTATGTTCATTGGAATGCCCCGGAATAGGAAAAAGGCAGGCGGAAATGCTGTCTCCTCAGAAGTTGATTTTGGGAATTTGGGATATAACTGTTGATGAAAATTTGCCAGCATGACGCCGCATGTGGTTACGAGTAGTCGTGGCTGGAATGCTGTTCACACTGTGGCCGTCGGAAACGAAGTGGTGAATTACTCCGGAGGAACGGCCTCGCATGTGGCGAGTGCAGTTTCCAGCTCCCACTCTTGGTTCAAATTGAACGCCCCAGATGACACAGGTTATATTGTCACCGTCGATACTTCTGCAGGAACCATGGCAGACGCCAGCTTGTACAAGTTAAGTGTTTACCGAAACGGCTACCCATATTTCTCTAAAATCGAAGCGTCCACGTCAGGCATATGGCTGAAACAGCAGATAGGCAGCTTAAAAAGCTTTTGTGGCGGCTCGGAACAGATCCCGGCGACAGAATTTGGCAGGCTCACGCCAGGAAATACTGAGGGTCAGATGGTTCCCCGAGTTGCAAACCAAATGCTAGCAGTGAAAGGCTTGGTCACAGTACTCGGGATCAGGTCTTGATTTCCACAACAACCAACGAGTACTGGAGAGAGCACAAGGGCCTTGAAATGTGGAACAGCATTGGGGCACCTACGGTGACCCCGAATATCGAGGTCAATCGGTATTTTGTATATTAGTGCCGCTAATAAAACAGAATAAAATGAAGGCCTAAAATTATTCTTAATTGCACTTCATTAGCTAACGCCTCAACAAGTATTAGATCATCAGCAATAGCCGTTGCATCCCGGCTCACTTTAAGGCTTCATCCATGTGAACCTTGAAATCTTCCAAGGTTTCTTTCAAAGAGCCATCTAAAGATTCCTCAACCGTAGGCTTAAGCTTAGTGGAAGGCACAATGGCCTTAAGTGGCACGTTTGAGGGGCTTTTGAAGGAGCCGGGCGCCAGCATGGTGGCTTTAGTTGATGACTTCAGTTGCAGCCTCGCCAAGCCTTGTGCCGTGCCAGCGGACTTTGGTGGGCCAACAATCGCTTGCAAAAGGTCATCGGTGATGGAATTCACCCATTTTGCCGCCTCAGAATCATTTTTATCTCCATGAATAGCCTTGAGGATCTCCGGAATAATACTGCGCACGGTCTTTTCGAGCCACGCCACAATCTCTGTGTACCTTTCTCCAAGAACTGACTCTAAGAAAAGCCGAACGACGACCAAAAAAGGAACCAATATATCGTCCGATAACTTTTTTATGAGAGCAGCCAAAACTTCCGAGAAAGATTCGGACATATCTTTGAAGTTTATAGTGGCTATTACATCACGGGGGTCCACAAGCGCCTGTGCAAGGGGGCCGAACATCTCCGCCGTGTCTGCGTTCCATGCTTCAGTCAATGCCTTTGACAAAGGCTTAACGATCTCTGTTGAGATGGTCTTCACTACTATTGCTAACGGAGCCTCAATTTTAGCCGCCAAGAGTTTTTCCAAATCTCTCTGACCGGCACCGGCTTTTTTCCCAACCCTAGTTGGTTTCCCGTGGGGTTTTTCATGCTTGAGACGATTTGTATTTCCTCCCAGTTCCCTATTTTGCTTCTTTTTGAAAGAAATATTGCGTACCAAATTCATGTTGTATCCCTATCAGTAATAAAAAGAGTGTTGTATTTCCCGCTGAGGTGCTGAATTCAAGGGACACTTTCTCATTAAGCATATTTGCACCCAAAAAGGGACAGGTCGGTACGACCGCAAAGCGCGCAAAAAAAGCGGCAATAACGCTCTGGATAGTCCAGTAACCAATTCGGTCGATTATATATCACGTTCGTAGTAGCGCTTAACGAATAAAGGCCAACAATTTTTATCCTGTGGACCTGATTTTCCCAAAAAATCTTGGTTTGTCGAAAAAATTCAAATAGTGTAATGCACATGCTCAATACTACTCAAGCCTCACAACACCAGTGATTTATGCCTATTTGGAACATCTCTGAATCGAGGTCATGAGGGTACATCTGGTTCACTACATGGCCATAAATATTGCTTAGCTTCAGATGACGCTTATAGCGCCAAATGCAGTGATCTCGAAAAACTGCGGCACAAATCAATACCATGTGAATGCATACTGCTGGCAGTTTCTTTAGAGTCCAGGCAAGAAATGAGAAAACACGACATGAAAAAGGGACTGAGACTGAAAGGCACGCATGCAAAAGATGTGTGCTCATCTCAGCCAGACTATGCTTGTGTGCTTGTCGAGTCGAGTCTCAGACGGGCCTGCACTGGCGCGAATACCCCATCCTTCAGTTCACAGATCTCAGAATCGAATAATAGGCCCCTCTGTGGCATGTAGTTCGACCTACACATAACCCCTCACCTATCGATGCCTGGGGTTCGTTCGGGAGCCACGCTCCTCTCAGGCACATATGTCTCGCGATAGTGTCCCTGGTCTATAGTACCAATACATGACCAAAGAAAAAAGAAAAGAGAAATTGGGCTTTAGTATGTAATGCAACCCCTTCTTCTTAGTACCAACGGTTTAGTTAAAAGTCGAAGATCCAAAGGACCAAAGGATTTGCGACTCTCCAGGTGACTTGTAACAAGGCAGGACTGTACTCATTTCTAGAGAGCCCCGAGTCGTGTCGGCACCAAACCTTTTTTTGTTTTCTTTCTTTCTGCTTTTGCTGGTCAAAAATATGCACTCCTTCACATGTGCACTCCAAGTGAGTCAACAACGCTGCTGGGTCAAACTCATCTAGCACAATCAATTACGTTTCATAGACGAACGCTATATAGAAGCGTGTTGGTGCAAATACAAACTTTTCCCCCTCGGACCTAGTTACTCTCTCTCGTTAAGGGTCTAGCTATAGTAGGATTACACCATCTGAATAGAATTCCCGAGTTGGCGAGTTATTTTGAGTTGACCAGTTAAGTTTGGAAATGACAGCTAGAGACAGTTCACCTTCGATTTCAAGCGGCCGGAACTCGCCCAGGATTGAGTTGGTCGAACGGGGCCCGCCCAAAGTGTCCATGTTTGATCCAAAAAATTACAAAACTGCACAAGAGAGAAAGACTGCCATAATTGCTTTCTTGCAATCTTTGGACCGCAGGATCGCGTATGAGAAGTTGAAAACCGAAGAAGAAAAACTCCAGTTTTGTCTTGCTCGTCTTGGATCCGATGCTCGAAGAGGTGCAAATCAGAGACTAGTTTCTGGCAGATTTACAACCTTCAGACAAATACATAGCTGGCTCCGACAAGAATATGGTAGCACGGTCCCGGAAACCAAAACAACTTATGAAGGGCTCGATGAAATTCCGAAAGGCCTAAGCCTAATGAGGATGATGAGAGAGTTTGAAAAAATATACATCAGAAACAAAACGAGCAAGAATAAAGTTGACGATTCTGTGTTCTTGGAGCGGCTTATCTCATGTATTAAAAACCCCGTATTGCAGTCGCAATTGGCCCTTTGTCCAACCTTCGAAGGCGCCCTTAGCTTTGCCCGGTTGCGTATAGAAATTGAGGGGCGTGACAAGGAAGAGCTGCTTCAGATTTCGAGTTTGAAAGTTTTGCCGCGAAATTTTGGCTTGAGCCAGGAGGGGAAGTTACCCAATGGCCCGAGACGCTCTGAGCGAACACTGGTTTTAAGGGGCGACCTATTCTCTCACAGAATTGCTCCACGTGACTATCATGGTCCGGGTCTGGATAGTGACGCCTCAGACGATAATGACGACGATTGATTGCATGTTGCGAAACAAAAGCGCGAGGACTAAATGCATGTGAGGACTTCCACAAATCGTACCTGCTTGGTCCAGTGATTTTTTGGTATCGCGAGAGAGACTTCAAAATTGAGACGATTGTTCGGAAAACACACCCCGCTTTTTATACAGTGAACCCAAACCTTTTCAGGAGTACAGCCCTTAGGGTCTGTATTCTTGTTCATAAGGGAAAGTTATCACAGAATCCTGTATGATGCTCTGTTGGCTCACAAGATTTGACTTCAGAGTCATAATTTTTAGAAAGCGAAAGCGAAAGTGAATCAGAATTGTATTAGAAAGTTCGAACCGTGAAAATAGTGGGTAAGAGACGTCTTTATCCTACAAGTCGTTCATGAAATGTACTGCGGGGTATATTTGATTGATGGATTTAAAAATCACTACTCCTTCATGATATCTGACCGTCACCAAGTGAAAAAGTCTAATCACGCCGAATGGAGGCCCCGATAGGAGACTCGTAAGGGGTTAATAATATTCATGCAATGACTCAATTACATGTTTTCGAGCAAATCTGACGATCTGTTTCCCTTGCAAACTTATCAATGTCCCTATGATGCTTGCCCCGCTACTATTTCGTCTGTCGTGGTCTCACCCTCCTTTCGTTTCCAGCCAAAAAAGCTTTTTACACGACTGGCAAAACTTCTTCGCGGCTTCACAGACAAGTCCAAGAACAGGCGCAAGGTGCGCTCCAAAGATTGGCTCAATGACCGGTCGAGTGCGCGGTCTAGATTTCGAACCAAAGTTTTTTCCAATGCGGAGTTCAACACTTTTCCTAAAGCCTGCTCTACAAGGGCCTCCATGATCCCTTCCAAGTGCTTCGCCAACACATTGCCCAAGATTTTTTCCAAAATCTCCTCCAAAATTGCCTCCACTGTGTGCTCTAGAGTTGTTCCCACGTGACGCCCCATTTTTTTGCCAAACGCGTCTTCCAACACTCGTTGCACCATAGCTTCAATTGGATCTCCCAAAGTCTTCAGAAATGTCTGCCACACAAACCTCTCGATATCTTTTTCTAGCGAAGTGTCCGCCTTGGCCTTTTTCTTGGGAACTTTTCCCACGCCTGTGTCCAGACTCACATCCTGGCTCTGCACTTGGGCCTCTGCCTTTCTCTTCAATAGCCTTTTCAACGGGCCCATCTTGTATGAATGCTACTACACGCGATATGATTATATGAAATAAAAATATCAAGATTTCAAAATACTGAATTATCGACCAAGAGCACGCAACGGTTGATGAACATGTATATTTTGGAATTATAATCAATCTATGTTCCCATGTTTTTGCACCCAGCGCGCAAGCCGAGTTCTGGCCAGAAAACGCTTTTTGGTCGTGCCGGGCACAGGGCGCGAATATACGCGGAGCTCATGAAAGCACCCTCTATAAACAAGGGTTGGAAAAATATACTCCCCACGAATCTCACTTTTGAATTGACTTGAATCTAATTTACGAGAAAAAGGTACATTTTATAGGCCTTGGAAAAAACATAACGGGCTCTAAAAAATACGTGACTCAATTTCGATCGATTGACGAGGCTTCGTTAGAACTCTTCTGACTGCTTTTACCCAAACACCTGACGCACGGCTAACCGCTGCAAAATGGACCGTGAAATCAAGAAATTGGTCACGCGGCTCAACAACGTGTTTGACGCCATCTACACGCTCACCAACCGGGCGGGTAACCCGATCCACATGGATTTTCAGAGACTCCCTCCACGCACGGGAACAGACTATTACAAGTATATCACGAAGCCGATTTCTCTTCACACGATCGGCCGCACGATCAAGCGGCAACAGTACAAGGAGCCACAACCCTTTATCGACGACTTGGCGCAAATCACTTGGAATGCTCGGCACTATAATGAGCCAGGGCTGGAGATTTACGAGAATGCGCTTGTGTTGGACAGATTTATCCGCGATACGGCCATCCCGAAATTGGCCCTGGACCCAAAGGTGCCCAATAGCTCCACTTTACACTACCCCGATCTAGGCCCCTTGGACGATTATGGTCCGCGTTTGGACGACGACCTGAACAGTCCTTTTGTTAAAAACGACTATGATGAAGAAGAGGAAAATGCACCAACGCACCGTTACACGAAACCGTCCAGCGGTGCCAAGCTGCATGACGGTGCTGTACGCCGGGGTCGTCCTCCCATCATAGACAAGCCTTATGAACTGCGAATCAAAACGATCTTGAAGTCGTTGAAAAAGATCAGGCCTGATGAGGATTTCGTGGCGACACATTTCGAGAGATTGCCCGACAAGCTGCAGAAGGACTATTTTGAGACGGTGGCAAACCCAATAAGCTTGCATGAAATCCGTACCAGGGTTCGCTCGCGAAAATATGTATCCGTGCAGCAATTCTTGGACGACTTACTGCGCATGGTGGGAAACGCCAAGACATACTTCGCCTCCAATGCTAGCGTGCTCAACGATATGCTTGTGTATGAAAAGGAGGCCGAAGCAGTGATTGAACATGAGATGCTGCGCCCAGATTCCGACTTCACTGTTGGTCAAAACTCCGGCACGGATAAGTTTCCCTTGGACCAAGTCTCGGTGAACGGGCACAACTACAAAGTCGGCGACTGGGTGCTTATACGCAACCCTAACGACGCCCAGAAACCAATTTGTGGCCAGATTTTCCGCTTGTGGTCTTCCGACGGAGTGCAGTATACGAACGTATGCTGGTACATCCGCCCTGAACAGACTTGTCACCGTGCAGACCGCATTTTCTACATCAATGAGGTTTGTAAGACTGGCGAATATTCGGACCACAAGGCTGAGGACATAGTCGCCCCATGTTACGTCATCTTCTTGACTCACTATCAGAAGGGTGATATACCACCTAACTTACTTCCAGAGGGCGCCGAGTGGTTCATTTGTGAGTTCCGCTACAATGCCAACACATATGCTTTCAACAGAATTCGTACGTGGAAGGCTTGCTTGCCTGACGAGATCCGCCAATTGGACCAGCCAATTGTGCCGATTCATGAAACAAGAAAGTTGATCAAATACGACTCACCTATCAAGCACCTCTTGGATCCCAACTCCGGTGATGACGTACTGCAGGTTGCACCCACTGATGGGCCCAATAAGAACGGACCCCCACTTGTTGGAGCTGTTTTTCAAAAACCACCATATGACAATGATGAGTTGGGACAGTGTCTGACGTCGCCAAACGTGACTCCGGCTCCTGAGTATGATGACTTGGTGTCTGGAAGAAAGGCCTATGTGTTTGTTCCCGTGTCGCAGATGAAAAACTCAAACGGCGGCACATTTTCCACCTCTGGCACGCGACAGGTGAATGTTAATTATAGCCCAGGCCACTTTGAGGACTCTCCTGTGCCATACGATTCACCGGCAGTCAAAGACACATCCTTTTCGACGCCAACACCGGGGTTCAACAAGGCTTTTAAAGACACTACCCCTGCGAGTACACTTGCGTCAAATTACCAGACGACCACATCAGTATACTCTGCGGTCCTTCCTGGTGGTGTTATTTCCTATGAGGAGAAACAGGGAGATGTCAAAGAGGACGATGTGACATTTGAGCAAATTAGTGAACTGCTCATTACCTCAACAGGCAATCCGGTATGGTTCCGCGCGCCGCCTGCTGTGATACCACAACGTGTGCTCACACCCGTAGGCCACTCCGCCAAATACTTGGCTTGGAAGATAAGAAAAGGGAAGAAAGTCTGATTGAGATGTCAGATAAGTCCAAGGAGGCTCGCATGACAACCGTCAGTTGTACACATCCAAGACTATGGATTTTAACCTGCATGCAGTCCTACCCTTGAAGCGTATGTGAGATTTGAGATCCTGGCGTGACTTCGTGGTTCAGATCCACTCAAAGCCATAACACGTTCAATAGCTATCCGTAAGGCTTTGTTTTTTCTCATGCAATTATAATACAAAGAGCGGATTATTTTTATATGACCTGCACCACTCCTCCCTGAAGCATCACAGCTCTAAGCATTCGCGCAAAGGTAAGATAGTACACAGATATTTCACTCAATACCGCCCCAAGTATTTGTACCCCCCTCCCGGCCAACGAAAATATCTGCCAGAATATCCTCCAATATAAATGAAATCCACACTGTGCGCACTGCATCTAGCCGAGTTTCAAGATTGTCTCAAGCAGTCAAAACGCATAATCGCTCTAGTGGGAGCAGGTCTCCTGGCGCTGAGCGGGCTACCGACTTTCAGAGGCAGCCAGGGACTCTGGAAAAACTTTAACATGATTGACTTGGCCACTCCAGACGCGTTTTATATCGATCCTGGACTTGTGTGGCAGTTTTATGCTTACAGAAGACATCAGGCACTTCGAGCACAGCCGAATCAGGGCCATCTTGCGCTAGCTAAACTTTCCAAAATTAAAGACAAGAAATTTGTAACAATCACACAAAATGTTGATGGGTTGCTGGCGCGGGCAGGACATAAGAGGGACACCTTGCACGAAATACACGGTTCGCTTTTTGACCTAAAATGCACTAGTTTCACATGCACGTTTGTTGATCGCGGCAACGAGGATGATCCGCTTACAGACGCTCTAGACACTTATGAAGAATACGAGAGAGAGCCTGATTCGGAAAAGCGGGCAAAAACTGTTGATTCTGGAGTGTTTAGAGAACTAACTATCCCACCGGACGAATCCTGCATATTAAACAACAGGAACCCAAGCCTAGAGCTACCGGAAGCCAGCGAAAATCCAGCAGCCTCGCCTCAGTTTACACCCACTAAGGAGCTACGAGAAGACCAACTACCTAACTGTCCTGCTTGTGGATCTTTAATGCGTCCTGGAGTCGTTTGGTTCGGTGAACTGCTCCCACTCCGTGTTCTCGCTGAAATCGATGATTTTCTCGAAACTGGGCCTGTGGACTTGATTTTAGTGATTGGCACTTCGGGCACGGTGTATCCTGCCAATAGTTATGTCGATTTAGTGCGGTCACGTGGTGGCTCTGTGGCAATCTTCAACACTGATATTGAGCCAGAAGTGCTCGAAGGGAAAATCGGCAAAACCTGGGGATTTCAAGGCGACGCAGCCGAATGGTTACCGAGGGCTTTGTCGTGCATAGATATGGACGAATAGGCCCACTCATCCTCGACTTGAGGCCCGATCCTGAAGCGGGTTCAAACAGTTGTGAAGAGGTCACGAAATTGGCAGAGTTTTCACGAGATCAAATGTGTCATGAAGGAAGCATGGTGAAAGCAACAAATAAGTAGCTCCTCAAGAGCGTTGAATTTTCAATTTAACCGGTAATTGATGGATTGAGAAGACTCTGCTAGGGTTTCGGACATAGATAATTAAGGAATAATCAACATCCTGAGAGACTTTTAGGGGCTATACATATCTCAAGGGGTCAGGATTCGCTGGGATGGAAGTTGGAATCCCCTCATCGTCTGCCAGAGTTGTGTGATTATCATCCACAAAAATCCTTTGGATCCTCACATATTTCTGCTGGCTAGCACACTGGTCAGACCCTTCTGGATTATAGAGCCTTCATTATATATAGCCCCCACAAACGGAGAAATATCAGAAAAGTCAATAAATCGTGCTACATCAGAATTTATATCGACCACTCAATCGGTCCATGTCTTGAACAACCAACGATGCGATTGTGAGAATAGTCTTCAAACCAGGGATTGCAAATCATCAAAGCTAAATACGCACATTCCGTTTTTCGAAAGATGGAGCCCCCTCATTGATGCAGTGATGCCACAGGGGATTTCGTGCCAGCAGATCCTCTCCTGTAAAAAGGGTTGCCCAAATTCTGTCTTTTAAGGATTTTAGGGTTGTTTTTCGATCGAGGGGCTCTGACTTTGGTGACCGAACAGCCATCAGAAGAAGGATATCTGTGTTTTTGTTCTTCATGACCCTCCATGCCAGTCTCTGATCCATGCAATGTATCATGATTTGTATCCCCAGAGATGTGAAGCATTTCTGCCACCGCTTGTCTTGTTTCCAGCTCTTCTACCCCATCATGAGTCCCACTTTCCATGGATCTACCCGCCGCCTTCTCGTGCTCCGGGAAGGGCTGGTTCTCACTAGATTTGGAGCTTTCTGAAACGAGCAAGGGCGACGAGAGCCGAGATCTTGGTATATTCTGACAAGTTTCTATTGTCATAACTTCCTGGCAACTTTCCCAGTAACGAGCACTGAACTCGTCCAAGTCATCTTCCAAAGAAAAAGGGGCCATGTGAAAGGTTGACCTCAAAGATTATAAAACGCTTTTTTTTCTCTTTTTTTCTGAGAATATCAGAGATAAATGAACAGTAGTTCCCTGGCAGTCAGACGCGAGATTGATCAATTTAATTGTAATTGTCAGGGTCGAGATATGAATAGAATCTGAAGCTAAAATCGCTCAAAGCAAAATTGGCAATCCACATTGCGGATCTATCTACTTATATCCGGCAAGTGCAACGGAATCAACCGTTCTATTGTAACTACTCTGTGCAAACATCACATTTGAGACGGCATCTTAACTTATGAGGCGTGTGCGCAAATTGTGCAAATTGTGCAAATTGCCGCATAGAGGTTGCATGCGCTGCGATAAGGGGGAGCCAGGAGTTGAGCAGCCTCGGGCCGGGCCTGGACCTTTGCAAGACACTGCACAAAATTATGATAGCTTGTTGTAATTATCGACATTCCCGTGATACTGGTGCTCCTTAAAGGGATCCCTATATTGGATTTTGAAGGTGGGGTAATTCGACACAAAAGGCGCCATTAGGCTTAATGTTTGGGAACTGTCTGTTATTCATTAACCATTCGAAACAGTGAAATCGAGGGATGAAAACTCTTTATGCACAATGCGAAGGAGTCATTATGCGCCCGTGGTCCGATCAAGCGGAAAAAGGGCAACTTCACCTAATCAAACCACGCGAGTGATGCAAGTTAAAAAAAGACGTTTTCAAAGTCAAACCATCACATGCGGTCTATGGTGATGATGATTATCTTTCAAGTCATGCAAACAGGCTTTTGATTTCTTTCGTATCTCGTCAATATCGGACAAGCTTGCTTATATGACTTATATGACAAATATGAGATTGATCACTATTACTTGACGCTTTTTCTGTCGATAACAACAGTCATAGAGCAGTGTAGTATGTTTGATCATTTCACTTCAAATAAAAAAGGCCCATGCAAAATTAGGCCCGTTTTGAGTAACCCTTCTTTGAGATCAAGCACAGTGCAACAAAGCAGTTGAAGCTGCACGGAATTGTGGTTATGGGCTCGGCAGCGGTCTCGTCAATAAATAAATATGAAGACCTGACTAGATGTAGGAAATACAAATGCAAGAAGTTACCTGGAAATCAGACGAAACGAAACCACCTAAGTGCAGAATAGCTGATCCGTAGACCATTCTGTATGTGCAAAACACGACCTCTTTGAAAAGATTTAGATGCTCGAACGTGGAACAGGCTAGCCCGCGACTAGTTTCCTTGGCCGCAGACGAGCGTTTATCCCACACTACAATGCCGAACAATAATAAAAAAAGAATGGAATTTTCAATTTCTTCTCGGCTTCGGTCTTATCCGTGCGCAAGTTGAGGGCCTCGAAGCAAGCAAATGCCCGTGTGATGTTTTGATGTTTTGATGTTTTGATGTTTTGATGTTTTGATGTTTTGATGTTTTGATACTTTGATTTTTTTATTTTTGATACTTTTTGGACAATCGGTTGGCCTTTAGGGAATAATATCTCGCAGTTACCAAACTGTTTGATACTGAGATACTCTTATTTACCTGAGGGCCGAGAGAGGCCGGAATCTATTGATAGCTAGCTAGAGTAGGGGTTGCCTCTTTCCTGCAATGAGTGTGACGTAATTTTGCATCAAAGATTCTGGCTAAACATTTGGGTTCAGGAAAATGTCCCCCGCTCCGCCACTGACAATAAAAACCCAAAAAACGGCTTTTTTCCAAGACAATGACTGTCTTGATCCCTTTGCCAAACAAAATACGTACAGTATGTGCTATAGCTATATATCCTGACGTGTAAAAATCTGCCCAGAAAGGTAACAATACTATTCTAGGAGGATGCATACGATAGTAGCTCAGAAAAGTCTAAAAGTAAAACGCAAAGGAGCTTAAGCAGCTTTTCAGAGCAAAAAAGAAAAATTGCCATTTGTTTACCGTCCTAGGTTAAATGATTTAGGTTAAAAAATGTGAATAACCGCGTTCGCGGTGAAAGAGACGCGTTTGTCAGATTCGAACCTCGACACCAAGATTTCCAATGGAGTGTCCCGCCTTGACTAATTAGATCTACTCAGGAGTTTTGAAATCTTTGAACATTCGAGAATATGTGTTTCTCAAGTTTACTAAATCTGTTTGCTCACTGAGCAATATATATTCGTGTATAGTTTTGTGGAGAGCTAAGTAAGCAATTCTGGCCCCAGTCCTTAATCAGATGTATCAAGCAAAAACAAACAAACAAACAAACACAAGTATTTGTTATCTCCGCTTTGTTGTACCTTTTTCACTTTCATGATCCACCGCATTGAGTATAGGGTGGTGTAATTATTGAAAAGCATCACACATATTCAAGACTTGATTAATCATACAATGTGCTGGATTGTTATCAGTTTAAGCCTGGGTATACTATTTATAGATACCGTTCGTATAAATTGGGAATGCACCAACCGAGTAAAATAAAATTGCTGGGTTTACCCTGTTTAAAAAAGGGTCCAGGACTCAGGTTTTTCCCCCTGGGTGTCGTTCCAAACTCGCCTCAAATCTTTCATCAGTTGCTGCTCTGTGAATGTTTGTATGTTTTTTTAAAGATATATCACATTATAGGGCGCTCTCGTTAGAGTATGGCAGGCACACCCAAACAAGCGCAAAATCTATACAACATACAGAAAAAACCTATAATAGATCGCAAGTTCAACCCAAGCATCGTTTGGCGACACGAGATCTCTCATCGGAAGTGAATCCGCTTTGAGACCTCTACCCAGAATGAACTCAACTAATCAGACGTATGTTTCTTTTGTTATGGAAGAAACATTCATATTGTTTCATTTTTTTTAAAATTATCACATTATAGGACGTTCCCATCAGTGTGTGACCAGCACATCCCAAA